>JAGVSP010000216.1:0-85606 GCA_022494985.1 Micrasema minimum | reverse complement strand
GCCGCCATGAGAAACCTGCACCCTGATCTGATTGCTTCCATTAAGAGCAAAGCTCTTTTCTCAAATGGAGAAGAGGAACTATTGTCAAGTATCGCAAGTGTAAGTAGAAATGTGTTTTTAAAACTTTTAACTTTAGTACTAGCTTTTAAGCAAACAATTGAATGTCAGTAAAAGTTACAAAATGTAAACTGTACTATAAATTACATGCACCTATACTATAAATTACATGTTATTCTTAAGTAAAACGTTAAAATTTTATTCACACTGATGAATTTTTGCTTTCAAATCATGTTATATTGGATTCTTACAGAAAAATAAAAAGAAATATGTAAGTAGGTAAGAATGTGTTGTATGAATAAAAATCTAAATTGTGAAGTGATACTTCTGATATTGCAGCCTTTCTTACTACAGAAAAATATTTTATTCATCAGAACTTAGATTAAATTTTAATTCAAATATAAAATACTGTCCGTCCCCAGTGCAATTTTTTATATCAGAATTTTATATGGTCTTTAATAAATTTTGAGTATAATCTTTGCTTCAGAACTCTCAGCCAACAATTGATAAATTTCAAGAATTATTAGAACAACACCCCTCAGTATTTTATCCAACAAGAACAGCAAAATCACTCTCCAACCATTGGCAGTTATTGAAGCAATATAGTCTACTTCCAGATCAAACAGTGCAAGCTCTTCCAAGAGGTAAAGTAAAATGAATTGAACTTGCAATCTCCAACTTTACGGCTTTAATATTTTTATAAATGCTCCTTGTGTTGTGAAGTTAATTAAATGAATAAATAAAACAAAAATGATTTTAATAGGTGATAATGCGTTGAGCTTCTCTGATGCTGAAGACATGGTGAATGATTCTGAACTCCAAGAGCCTCGTGATGAAGCAACTGAAACTGAATTGGCTATAGCAGATAGGTAAGATTTTATTTGTATAGAAACATTATTGTTTCTCCAAAATTTTTCACAAAGTGCGTAGTTACCTTGAAAATAATTAACATAATTCTCCAGCATCTCTAAATTAAATTCACTAATGAAAATTGTAGAATTTTTAGTGTCATCGTTAGCAGCACAATAATAATAAAATTTGTCTCAATTTCTAAATACATAAACAACAACCTTATTTAGTTGCGAGAATTGTGTATGAAGCATTTATGATGGAAACGTTGTTATTTTGCCAATTAATATTATCTATTCTAGATTATTTTATAGTATTAATGTCTTCATGGGTCACATTACTTGATAAATCCTTGCCACCAATATAATGTGAGAATACGTTGCGATAAAGTGGTAGATATTTCATTGGTGTATTTATTCTTCTAGAATTAGTACATATTATTTTAAGAGACTTCAATTTGTATTTTTTATATATTTTTAGATGGTCAAAGAAAGAAATTCGTTTGTTGGAAAATTCTTTAGGAAGATGGCAGGTCCTCGTGGACTCGGTGGTTGGTGGAGGAGGACCGGACTTCGACAAGCAAACATTAGCTGTCCTACGTGGCCGCCTTGTGAGATATCTCATGCGCTCCAAAGATGTAATTTCTATATACTCATTTGTATTATTAAATCCAAATACTTATTAAAGTAAATTACTTACTAAATTTAGTTGCAACCTATGGACGCCGTATGACATGACTGTTTTGTGAATCTATTTATTTATTAACCACCTCAATAACTTAGGAGGACCACATTACAATACACTCAGATCTCACTGGGAAACAAACCGTAACTTCTGTATTGTGAGTTCAGAGTCTTAACTATATTTAAAGTCATTTTTACAGATTATAATGTATAAAACATAAATTATTCAAACATCTGACTATTTTTCTTAGTGTTAGTTAATTGTAGGTTTACCTAAATCAATAATTTAAAAAATAACTTATTTTTAGGTAATTAGTTTAAAAAATACTTTTTTTACGAAAAAAAATAGTTGAATGAAAATGTTTATTGCGTGTTGTACAGATTAGCATTGGACGTAGTACGAAGGATCACGTGGTGGATATAGACCTCAGCCTGGAGGGCCCGGCTGGGAAGATCTCCCGGAGGCAGGCGGCCATCAGGCTCAGGAACAGCGGAGACTTCTTCCTCGCCTCGGAAGGCAAGAGACCGCTGTACGTGGACGGAAGACCCATATTGCATGGCAACAAAATCAAACTGAACCACAACAGCGTCATAGAGGTGATTATTATTTTATCAATATTATTACATTTCAGCCATTAGTTATCAGGCACTCTTTATTTTTTAATAATTAAAGCGGTAGTAGTTACGGATAATGATAAAATAATAATCATGTTGATACTATTTTTAGTGAAAATTCTGTTGATACATCTCGAGCAATTTTTTTCATCAATTAGTTTTTGCACAAAATTTTGAAATGGTCCAATCTCAATTAAAAAAAGAAAAATGTCTCTTAACGATTGTATTGTTGTCATTGAGCAGTGACACTCGTGTATTGATTTGCCAATAAAGATGAATTGACACTTTGTTGCAGATATCCGGATTAAGGTTTGTTTTCTTAATAAACCAAGACCTGGTGAACGCCATAAGACAAGAATGTGTGAAGATATATAGCGCTACCCCTTAGGATGACTAAGTGAAACAACAGAATAATATCAATCGGAACACTTTATTTGGTCAATCATTATAATATAGGTACAATAAATCATTTCCAGTGTAACATAGTTTTACTTTCAGCGAGAAGTAAATGGCTGAAGTGACAATAGATTAATTTGATTTACTGAAAACATCTGAATAAAATTTATCTCGACACACTAACTGATTGCACTTGTAAATGGTTCATTATATTGGTAACTACGCCTATAACATCATTTTATACATTAATGTAGATGTATGATTGTAATTCAATAGAATTGTTAAAATTAAATTCTTAAAATACCCAATAACAATACACACAACACTCTAATATATAAATATAAATGTAATTACTATACCTCCCTTAAAAAATAAATTATCTTTTAACAAAAACTCTTTTTTTGGACCACCCACCACCTGGTATCTAGATACTTTATACATAAAAACAAATCTGTAAACAACCGGTGTTCAAATGTTTTTTAAAAATCACATTCACAAGGCAAAGGTTTATTTTATCACACAGATTGACAACACCCTGAATAAATGGCACGCTAAATACATATTACAATACTATGATAAATATCGATCAAGATTTAGACAAAAGTTTGAAGCACATAAAGTATGTAAATTGGAAATATCCAAAACACGCAATTCATAAAAGCTAAAGGCACTCGTTTCAGAACTGTGCATATGAAAATATTGAAGGAAAACTACACAAAAATATTGTATATCAAAATAGTGCAATTTCTAACCGAGAAACTCTTTAAGATGAAGGCACTCCTCACGTGCATGTATAGCATAGCTACATATTTACTTCTAGTAGGCAGCACTTGGTATAATCTTAAGCAGAATTTTTTGGAATCTTGAGTTTGTGAATATAAAAACATGTTACTCTTCAATTCAAAATGCAGAATCACAAAACTGAATTTATATTGACCTGTTCCTAGAAAGACCAACAAACAATTTAATGTTTTATGCAGATTTTGAGTTACATGCATCTTTATAACAATAAAGCAAGCATTGATTTCAACTGGTAAAAAGCATACCAGTTGGTATCACTAAACTCGCTTATAAGTTACTGATTTATAAGAACAAAATATATTACTGTATGTTTATTCAATATGCGAGTTATAATTCTAATATGTATTCTCCAAAGAGTTAACATTCATTTGTAATAAAATATTTCATGAAACTATAATAATTATTAAGGTGAAATGAATTATTTTAAAATAAGAGTTAGCCACTGTTTCCAAAATAATGGATGCAGTATGTTACAGAACATTAAGGAATATATTATGTAGTTTAAAGTAATATATACCTATAAATTAAACAATTTAAGTATACAAAATCAATAACGAAACAATAACATTTATAAAAAATCATCGTCATTTGGTCAACCACTAATATAAAATTTGTTTTCAAAATGAAATTCTACATTATGTGATGCTCATTAACTATAAATTAATCTAAAAGGTACCTATGTATGGACCTAAACATTTCTGATGCCATTTATATTAACTTATTCACAGAAAAACATGCTTACAAATTTTGTAAAATAATTATTTTAACTTATCATTTTTATTTCTCTAGCAAATATATCGACGCCTCCTACGTATAATATCGTAACCCACAAATCGTCGATTTTGAGTTTTTGGTGGATTTTGTCTGTATTTATCTATATCTTTAATTCTACCAAAACAAAAAAAATATTTTGCCAATAATAAGGGCTTTTTTGGGGCGTAATTTGTCGTATCTACAATCAATGCATATGAACGAAAATATTTTCAAATGCTCCTCCTGTAAAATCGCATTTTGTGGGTTACGATATTATACGTAGGAGGCGTCGATATGTGAATAGCAGTATTTTATACTGGCAACAAAAAATTATTAAAATAAATTCACTCAACTTAGTTGTATTATATCATAAATAAATATACAGTACTCTATAAAAAAACATTAACATTTTCTTAAAATAATTTGGATATGGTTAACTTGGATAATTCATTCTTAATATGTACATACAATCTGTTTAAAAAAAATTAAATATCTAACAAAACAAAACATTATACATTACATTTATAGAACCCTATAAAGATTAGTACATGATAACATAGTTCTAAAGATGACACATTCCACTACTGAGCGAATAAATCAAAATAGAGAAAATGGGGGCAGTGGAATACAAATCTTAATGACTAGAAATAACTATAAAA
Source organism: Micrasema minimum (assembly GCA_022494985.1). NCBI lineage: Eukaryota > Metazoa > Arthropoda > Insecta > Trichoptera > Brachycentridae > Micrasema > Micrasema minimum. The sequence continues at coordinate 80,793 of JAGVSP010000216.1, read as the reverse complement.
AATATTTTTAATAGGATGTTTTCTGGTAATATATTACTATATTCTTTAAACTAATTGTATAATATTCAATATATATGTGTAAATATTTCACTATTTTTCAACACTTTTCACAAAATATTTTAGCTATGACAGGAATGTTACTTTGGAATAGGTGGGACCATTTATATGACTGATTTAATCTAATTTTGCACCAACCCTTGGGTCAAAGGCTTACAAATTTAAAGGTAAAGACAACACAGGCTGGATAGTTCACTATACACTTACTAGCTCTATCGCATTTTAGGTAGTCCACATTGCACGAGCTTACGTAACGTAAAACGGCGTCACAAATTTGAAAATCACTGTTAACATATACCTCATAAAATATTACAGTGTTATAAAATATATTGGTCTAATGCTTGACTAGTGTGTGTTTTGAGAAGTTGATATTTAGAACCAACTTCATTTTTATTTTGGAATGATTTACCTCTGTCTGTCTTCAAGTCAGGTTGGTTCAGTGTAGAGTGCTCTCTATAAGCCGCCCTCCAGTTATTGGATTTGATCATTTTGTCGATGTGCATATTCCTCTGAAGAGTAACCCACGGCTGCCACTTGTTCCCAGTCAGGTCTGGATTATGGTTGCGTTTTATCGAGGCACTTGTATAGTGAGAACCTGCCTCGTTTTTTTTTATTATCATCTTTGGTATAATCGGATTAGGATTGAAACATTTTTTCATTTTCATCTTGGATCGAAAGATATTTGTCTCGTCAAGCTGTTTCAACACATCTTCGAAGTTTTGCTTAGGTTTTTTAGGTAACTTATTTAACTTACGTTTTACATCAGTTTTAAGGCATTCCGGTTGTTCGCCACTTAGTGAGCGTTTCTTGCTACCTGACAGTGATATCAATATATTTTCAGGAAGTGGTAACTTACACTTTAAATTATTTTTATTTATATCATCAGGGGGAATGTATTTTTTGGCTCCCTTAGTTATTAATTTACCTTTCGAAAAGTGATTGGTAAAAGGATCTTTGAAATTAGCAGTGCTTTTTGTTGACAATTGTTCATTCACAATAGTTTCATGTAACTTGGTTTTCTTTCCAACAACCTCATTTTCCTCCATTCTTGTTTCAATAAATGAATAATTTTTTCTCTTTATTGTATTTAATGAAGTATTTTGTTCATCTTTCTTACAAAAACTATCTGCTTTTGAGGTCATCTCCGAAGATGTTTTTTCAATTATTTTATTCAACTTACAATTACTTTTATTTAAAACAGGTGAAGAGTCTTCAGTGTTGCTGGATAATTTAATTTGATTAGGCAACAAATCCTCTAAAACACTATTCTTTAATAAACAAACTTTTTTTTACTATTATTCTTTAATTCAGGGAACAAACTTTTTTTACTATTCATTTATCAGTATTTGATGGTTTGATTTCACTATCAATTATTTTTGAACCTGTAAAAATATCTTCATTATCGCTTGAAATATTTTCTTCCTCTGAATTTAATTCTTGGCCTGGTGAAATTTCTTCGCCAGATTTTTCATAAATTGGTGATGATTTTTTCTAAATTACACATTCTGGGTCTACCACAACTTTTGTAAGAAGCATCGTTTTCAACCTCTCCATACAGGCTATCTTCATCGGACTCTTTAACAGGAGTAAATTTTAATTCTTCAACTTCTTTAAGTGCACCTTCATCACAGTTGATCTCTTCTAATTCCTTTAAAATTAATTTACTGTTGGAATCCTTACTTACATCTTGTTTGTCCAGTGTGGAATAAGGCAAAGAATCGTTATCTTCAACATCGGAAATATTTGGTTCCCATGAGCTCTCGGGTGAAACTGTTTCGATTTCATCTTCACACTGAAATATAGTATCTTCTGATACAACGGTCTCTACACAGGCTATATCTTCTATCCAGCAGTTACCTAAATCAACAATATTTTCTTCTATCTTGGCATCTTCCAAAATAACATTTGTGTTATTAACTATGTGTTCATTTTTTTCTGTTGTACACTCATAGTTACTTGGAGTAGAAGGATTTAATAAATGTTCTGAATCATCAACAAATTCTGTTGGATCTTGACAGTGAGGCTCCAACATAGAAGGGGATTGTAACTCGTATAATATTATTTCACCATTGGATTCAAATTCTCCTAAAACTTCATCTTCGGGTTGAACTGTAAGCTCAATTGATTCCATATTTATAACATTCGCAATTTTACATGAATGTGCATTTTTGTGCATTTCTAAAACAGATACTTCAATCGCAGAATGACTATTATCTTCAAATTCAACATTTTCAAATTTCTCTGGTAATAAAGAGGTTTCTTTTTCACAACTTGATTCTAATTCATAGCATTTTAAAACTTCAGAACTCTTACATTCACTAATTGTATCATTAGATGTTTCTGGAAGGGATTGTAACACAATATCATCAGTAGATTTTATATTTTCAATCAAAGTCTTTTTATTTCCTAAATTATCCAAAGACTTTTCTGAAAGACTTTCTTCTTTTTCTAAAAAACTTTTCCTATCAGGTACAAAAGGTTTCAATTCCGTTTGACAAATCAAATTAAATTTCAATACTTCTTTAACTGATTGGTTTTCAGTGTTGTGTTCGGCACAATCATTATTAGGATTTTTTAAGTCATCAGCACAATATTTTTTCTCTTTGTTGTTGATTGTTATATCTTTCATATCTACCAATTTTATATTATGTACAGAGGGTGAAGGTATGCTGAATTTTTCATATATTTCAGGTTCATTTTGTGTTTTAATACCATACTTTTTATGTTTTTTATAATGAATTGCCGATATATTTGATATTTTTTCATCATCCGTAACACCAATCTGAGGACTATTATTTATACGACTAGGACAGTCTATATCCAATTGTGTAATATTGCTGACGACAATTTCACTAGTACTATTTAAAGTTGAATCATATTGAGGGAAGAAGTAATTTTCGTGAGAAGCAATGCTAGTATTTTCAGTAATTGGATTTGTTTTTATATCTATTTCTTCCTGTAAAAGTTGTAAACTGCATTTTGAAGACTCATCGGAATTTAAAATTGGCAAATCTATTTTCTTATCTGTACGTTCACCCTCTACATTACAAATTTGTACATTTTCCTTATGTTCCTCAGAATTGTTATTAATTATTGAATTATAGTGTGTGCTTGCCAGTAATTCAACTTTTAAATTCATTTTTGTTTCATTCTCTACTTGAGAACTAAGTGTAGTACATTTTGACAAATATACATTTGATACAATTTTAGCTTCATCAACTGGTAATTCTGTTTTTGATTCATTATTTTCAATAGACATTTGTAATTTATCTACAGGTGAGAATGATTTATTTGAGGCAAATTTCAGTTCATGTTTTGATAAAAGAGTTTTGAATTCAATAGTTTCTTTAGGTATCTTTGATTTGTCAATAGAAAAAGTTTTAATCATATTTAAAGGTTCTTCGTCTGGTAAAACAATTTCGGTTTTTTCAATTTTCTTAGAATTTTTAATCTTATCAAACGAATTTTGGTTTATAATTGCAGATTCTGAAAATGCATTTTCTTCATTTGATTGATGAGTTTTTAGTAACTCATCGACTGGAGAACATTGGTGAATAATATTTAGGGGTTCATGAATTGGGGAAAGTGCCTTGTTTTTAATCAGTTCTTCGGAATACGGAAGATCACCAAAGTCTTTATTTAAATTTGGAGGAATTTCAATGTTTATATTTATTTCATTCTGTTCTGGTGATCCAATTGGTTTATCCATAGGTAATTTATCATTAATGGTAGTTACATGTTTCTGTTCTGATGAAGCAGCTGCACTGTTGTCAAACTCTTCGAGGTTGAAATATCAATAGGATTATTGGGAACTGCGGATATTTCAGGTTTTATAGAAGTTTTCATTTCTTTTTGATTTTGTGGTTTTAGGACCAATATATTTTCATTAATAGTGATTACAGGCTCATCTGCTGATGAAGCAGATATATTTTTTACTGGGTTCCTCTGGATTTTTATATCTATTCTTTGAAAATTTGGGTATATTTGTTTGGGTCGCTTGACAAATCTGCTTTTATTTTACACTGTTCTTCAATAATTAAAAAAGCAGGGAAAGTTTCATTTAATTCCTGGGAGCATGGATCAATTTTTATTTTATCGACTAAATTCTTACTCATATTTTCTACTGTTCCACTCGATAAACTTGTTTTCATAACACCACTTTCTTCAGAACAGTGTGTATTAATAATTGATTTTTCATCTATGATTTTGGGTTCATTTTCTAACTGAACTACATCAATTTTATTTTTTTCTAATGAGATTTGTAATTTTTCATCTGATGAAGTATTGTCAATCATTTCTGGTTGAATACTATATAAAGCAGTTTCAATTTTTTTTGGTCTGTGAGGTTCTTCCGTATCATAAACAGTGTTTCCGATTGGTTGTTTTTCCAATTAGTGCTATAATTATTTCATTCTGCGCTTGTTTATTAATTTGTGATGTGTTATTTTCGATGACTTCGGGCTTAAAATCCAATTCAAGTTTGCTGATTGAATTTTCCTTTTTTTCGTTAAGTGAATTTATTATATCACTATGTTTAAAGGAACTCTGTAGCTGATCAAGAGGCAAGCTTTTAAGGGCGATTTTATGAATTTGATTGGTGGAAACTGCTATGGTTTCAATGTCCTGAGAAATGTGTGTACTGTCAGAAATTTTACTTTCTTTATCAATAAGTATACCACTCTCAGATGTCAATAGCGCACAAGCCTGATTAGTTACATTACATTGTGAGTTAATTTCACAATTTTTAAGGTCTTGACCTTTTCCAGCATTTTTAGGCACACAAATAATTTTTTCATCAACATATGCATTATTAATTACATTTTCCTTTTTATTATTTATTTGGTAATGTTCTTTTTGTTCATGAAAGTAATCTTTTGATTTACACATAGCATCAGAATAGAATAATCCATCTATAGCTATGCAATCAGGAGCAGAAAAAGATTTCAAATCATTGTCAACCGTACTCAATTTCAATTTATCACATGACATGAGAATTTCTGTTGGAACAAAGTCTTCCATTTTGTGTTTTCTTTGTTCATCTAAAGGTGATAGATCGAGTGCCTTAAGCTCTTCGCAACCATTTACATGGTCAAGTTTTGGTTTGAAAATTTTAACATCTAAAACCACTGCTTTATTTGATTTATTCTTTTCATCCAAAGGAATTTCCCTTGCATTTCTGTGACTTATGTTGCGTATTTCTTTGGAGAAGTGAGGCTTATCACCTAATTTTCCAATTTCATTATTCAGGATTTCTAAATGCATATTGTTCGCATTCATAAAACCTTTATTTCCGTCAATAATTATTTCTTCTTTAGCATCTTTTGCAATAATTTTCATGCAAACTATTTCTTTTTCATCATCATTGATGTGTCTTACATTATCTTTTCGACTAACAATACTATTTCCAGCATTGTGAAAAACTACGTTAGATGATGATATGTCTTTATGTTTTCCTAAAATATCCATACGTTGATTGGCACTATAAAGTACAGTTTCTCTGTTTTCATTTTCAAATGATGAACTGCTTATGGTAGAAAATTCACCAGGCATTCTAGGAGAATCTATTTGAGGCAATGAAGTATCTAAAAGATTTGTCCTTTGTATGGGATGGTATTCTACTTGTGTAGTGATATTATTTTTACTTACTTCAGCTGGAGGCTTGAAATTATTTTCATTACTGAAACTAGTCTTAAATCCATTATTCCCAGTTTCATGGGGATATGAACAGCTAAGAACAGGATTATTACTACCTTGTTCTATAGTTGCTGTTATTACTGTATTTTTGTATGAATCAGAAGAAACAGCGCAACTATTGAAACTGTGTACAGAAGGTCCGGGACTGCATGGTTTTATCTCAAAATTACATCCAACATCTTTATGAATAATGGATTGGCTTATTTTTGCTTCCACGTCAACAAGTTCGTTGGGTGATTCTGTGAGAATATTGATTGTCGGCTTTATGGCAACATTGAAATGTTCTTTTTTTGCATTTACATTGAAGTATGGATTACCACTTATAATTTGACGGGTTTGTTTAGAATGAATTCTTTTTAAATTTTCAGAGTGATCATAATCTTTGATATTATCAGGAAGTTTGGTAACTTTCTGAAGGTGCTCATACTTGTGCAAATCATCAACAGGAATATTTACCTTATCCAGGACATAAAGTTGCTCAGACATCGGTGGTGGACATTCAGGAACACACATTTGAGGAAAAGTATTTAAATTATCTGACTTTACACCCAATTCTGTTGTGACTTTGGGAGTTTTGGAATCTTCAAATTCATCATCCATTTTCCACATCTTCAAAAATTGTCTTACATCCACAGGAGTCTTCATACTAGCCATTTTGGGAGAGAGGTTTTATCACATCTCACAGTACTAGTGGTTTGGTAACTTGTATTGTGTGCGTGCATACTTGTTGAATCATAGTAAATATGCTGTTTACTATTCATAGGTTTTGCAAGATGATACTCGGCACTTTTGCCACTCGCTGTGGAGCATTGACTAACATATCCTCCGTCTTCTTGATAAAGCTGATGAGAAAGAGTATGAATACTATCGAAGCTAGTACTGGACTCTGTAGGTGATATGATATTGGGAGAAAAATCAGTAGGAATTTTAGCAAGAGGATTGCATGCATATCTCTGATTGTAGTACAATTTGTTTTGTGTATTACAATCATTTATCCATTCATTTGGATCATCCACTGACTTGTGATATGCTAAATTATTAACAGAATATGAATGATTTACATCTGGCGGTTTCATAGGATATGTAGGAATATTGGGTTTGTTATAATTTTGACTCGGTAAACTTTCTGTAGCAAAGTGCACATCTGAGTAAGGTAAGCCTCTGTAATGATTGAGATAGTCAATTCTATATTTAGTGGCTTCAGGGATAATTCTAGGATTTGTGGCATAAGAATTAGTCTTGTCGGAAACATTCAGCCCGTAAATCTTTCCTTGGTTATTATAAGGATCTATAGAATGACCGTGAACATCGGTTAAGTGGTATGGCATATTACTTTGAACTCTTCTGCTAGAAACTTTGTTTCGAATATCTGAGTTAGGAGAAAATGTATGAGGATCTATATATTTTTGAGGCATTTGATAATATTTCATTTCAGGTTGAATAACATTTCTTTTCCGAAAATCATTACACTTTTGCAATGGACCATAAGTCTGCACCGAAGGATACTGATTGGGATACTGATACTCGTACCTCGTGTGCATATATTTGTCCTTGGAAGTCGGGTACGGTTCGTGACGACCATTGCTTATTCTGGCATACGCGCTAGCTGGATACTCATTATTGACAATATACGGAGGTTGATCGGGAATTTTTTGGTATACTTGGTTATTTTTAACTAACTGTATTCCAGGATTTTGATACTCCAAATGGTGGCGCTGAAATTCCGGAGAATAGTTGTAGATATTGGGGTACGGGCTCATGGCCGCCGTGTGTACTTTGCTGGGAAGGTTCCCGTGCACTGTGTACTGCGCAGCAGGGGAGCCTTGCACCTCGTGTCTCGAGAGCAGCTCCCCACTCCTGCTGTACTGCGGACGCATAATATCGCAATATTTTGCATCTTGGGAACAGCTGGATTTGGCTGTTTCCGCTATATTTCTCGGAGCGCTAGAGGAAGGTAAGAAATGTTCAGACCTGAGTTTGACTTCTGTCGGAGAAGGCACTATAATCCTGCTCATGTTCTCCTGGAAGGTGTGGCGAGGAGAGATGTCCCTGGGAGGGTAGGCGCGCTCCGGGTAGAACTGCACCTGGCTCTGCTTGTAGTACCCGGTGGCAGGGTCGCTGGCCGGAGACCAGCCATGAGGAACGTAGCCCTCGATCCTGTGATATGGAGGGATCACCCCTGGGCCAATTACGGCGCATGGTCGAGAGACGTGGTTATTATCTTTCTTGAAAACACTGCTATCGGAGGAATATGATATAGCGGTAACATTTTGAGGTTCAGAAGATTCTTTGAATTTAGTATCCTCTGACGTTATCTGATTTACTGTATGTCTCGAGGTTGAGCCTGCCTCCATTTCTGACTAATTTATTTTGACAGTTTTCCATTTTAAAAGAGTCGCATTCCGAGTTTCATTCTCTTGGAAAAGTATCCACTTATAAAAAACAATCGAATAATTGGTAATCTGAAAAAAATGAGGAAAACATTTATTAAAACTACTCATGGTTTACACTCGAGTATTTAATATTATGTACACTCATGAGCCTAGTTTACGGAAAGAATTAGAATAATTAAGGAATACAACACAACGGGAAACACAAATTTATTAATTATAGATGAAATCAGTAGAGTATAGTAATAGTACTTTAAAAAAGTAAACTCACTGTCAAAAATCAAAACAACACTGCGATTTGACAACTTGGATGGAATGTTGGTTCGTTAACTGAGAAACGGAGTAATTTTATCAGTGTTGCGTTTGCTACGACAGGCTACCAAAAATTAAATGTCATAACAACTGCATAAATTCACATGCCTTAATGACATTTAAGTTAATTTAAAATAAAGACTATTTTAGCGTATTTTTAAAATGGTCATCGCAGAGAGTAACAAATTATTTTTACAAATAATGACATATTCTTCTTCTTTTACATTTTTTCGGCTTTTTTTATCTATTTTTTAAACATAGTTGACTGGGTAGGTACCTATACATTTTTGGGCCCCGATTACAAATAAGATTCCACCAAAACACCTTCATTATTTCCAATTCTTTTTTTTAAAGTGCATGGGTATTCAAACATTATTAAAAAATCATAATTACTTGAATTTCAGAAACATGATTGAATACGGGTTACCAATGAATGAATAACAAATAAAAATAAATTTATTACTTACAACAACTTTAAACCATGAAACAAAATACCTTTGTAGGGCCATAGAGTCCTGTTTTTGGAAAAGAAAAATTCTTGTTCGTATTTCTCATTATTTATATTCTCATCCTAAAAGGAAAAACCTTTTTTGGCCCCATACAAAACAGTATTTTATTTTAAATTTTTTTTTGGGTAAGTGCCTTGTGATGTAGTGGTTAGCGAGTATTGGGCTGCCATGCGTGATGTTGCAAGTTCGATTCCGGACAGAGACAAATTTAAAAAAAAAAAAATGTGGTTTTTAAAATATGAATATTTCATATGTGATGGTTTTAATGGTTAGCGCTGAAGCGTAAGACTGGTCGTTTTGCCTTCATGTATCAAAAATGATCAAAATTAACTGCACTTGGTTTACTAATGCAGTGCCCCATCCACCATTAGGTGCGGATGAGGGAAAATAGTAGTATAGTAGTAGGTAATTGAATTGTTGTTCACGGTAGTAGTAGGTAGTTGAATTTTTTTTTAGCCTTTATTATAATACAACTACTAATACTCTCTTTTATCCATACCCAATGGTGCATAGAGGACTGCATTCATACATCAAGTCCAGATAATTATTTTCATCATTAATTAGTTACATGAAGGCATATTGATCAGTCTTACTCTTCAGCGCCAGTCCAAGGTATCGCATATTATATCGATAACGCAAGGTATTTTTATACGAAAATCCGATTCAAATCAATATTTCATATTGACCCTGATCAGGAATTGAACCCGCGACCTCGTAAACCACTACACCATAAGGTAAATATTTTCATAGTTTGGGTAACAAAATGACCAAATAAAGGGAAAATAAAAGCTGTAATGTTTGTGAGCGCCATATTTTGTAGCTTTTGTTCTTAATTTTTTGAACGCTCTACTTTTCTTTATTTTTTCTTTACTTTCTTCTCTCTCGCTCTGTCTGTGTTTACGTTTACGTCAGACGTCATTAAACGTCAGATTTTAATTTTTCGCTTTTAAACGTTTAAAAAAAATATTTCGTTATTATGTTAAGTTAAAATTTGTGAATCCAACTGGGTTACAAACAAAATTATAACAAGATGAAAAACATGTATTATAAATTATACAAAAAAGATCTGTAAATAATTATAGTGATTGAAAAGGAGTACCCAACGAACATATTTTATCACAAATTGTTTGTCCGACGAGCAAAAATAAAAAAATTGTATACGTATTTGTATTTTGTATTTCCTATAACAGCTAAACCGTTATGGAAATGAATAATTTCACGCAAGTCTAATCAATTATTTCATACACGTCAACTAAAAAACCGTCTTCTTACCTGCAATATTTTATCCAGTTGTTAAATAATTTGTAAGTAGTTAGTAACATTGGAATTCAGTGGATTTTCTTATCTGTCTAATTTTAATTTAAAAAAATGAAGTTCATTTCTTTAAACGTAATACTTTCCGTAATATTTCTGGCATACATGGTTCATATTGTCAAAATCTTTGCCGAGATTTTCATTCCACCTACGTGCAAGAAAGGAGAAAGATGCTTTACCTCACATCTTCTGAAACATCCAAATCAAGACTTACACATTTATACATCTGTACGATATAATCCCAGTTCCAGTGATTTAAAGAAAATTATCACCCTTCGAAATTTCGACTATGACACCTCATCGCAAAGGTAATTCATTTTATTTCCCCCTCTAATCTCTTTGCAAACGATACTGTAACCGACCATTACAATGTAGGCATCATTATTTAATTTTAAATTCAAAAGTACAACTTTAAATAATGATGAAAATCAAATGTACTAAAGATAAATATGATAGTACGGCCACAAAAGGGTTATGGCAACAATACAGTGAGTGTTATGCGCATTTTATATGGGACCGAAAACTGTACAGTTTCTTATTCAGAAAACTGTACAGTCTGTCAAAAGGCATCCTAAATATGTATATGTTTTAAGCGCGATGGTAAGTTATTATGGTACGTTTACACACAGGAAATTGTTAATACAGCTAATAATGTAAATATGTTATTTGTTTTTTTTACATTTTTAAAAGCATTCAATATATCAATATCTACATAAACGTTTACATGAAAAACATTTACTGTCAGGTCACTGTCGTATTTTTCGTACAGTTTTCGCTTTATGCGGGACAGTTTACAAACTGCACAGTTTTCTGACTCGTATAAAGTGCGCTTTAGTAAAAGAGTCAATGGTAGAAAATGTTTTACTTTGCAAGGAGTTTCCGTAATCAAGGTAGCTACATACTTAATAAGTATGCCGATAAAAATGTTCTTGCAGGTCTGATGTTCTTAACAAAACGTGAAAGTAAATATGTAAGAGTAAGAATAATATATTTTCTAATGTATCCACCTAGGTACATAATAATACTACTACTACTTTCTCTTATCCGCGCCCAATGGTGCATAGGGCACTGCATCCATACACCAAGTGTAATGAACATTATAATAGTATCTTGTAATATTCATTATTGCAGTGTGAAATTGACTTCTCTGTCTCTGTTGAGATATCAATAGTAGTGATTTATTTTTACTTAAATATCTATGTAAAATTATCTTTTATCTTCGTAACAGAAATTTAGAAGTACAAATCCCAAGGAAAACTCGGAACAATGGCACGATGTATCTGCACGTGGCGTTGGCGGATTCGAGAGACAGTGAATGGTCTTGGGAGGAGCTGAATTCTCAGGCATCTGTAGAGAGAATACCCCTTGTGGTATATGCACTCCCTCAAGCAGCCACATTCAATTTATTAAATACCCAGGTAATATTTCTAGTAAAACCAATTAAAAACAATTAAAACATTTTACTGAAATTTTGATCGGTGCTTAGTTTTTATATTTGACTTAAAGCACCGTTTTAATTTAAAGATGAATTATTTACATTAATCGGTAGGTAGACACGTTTATACACCGTGTCCCACGATGAGACTGCGAAACTCCGGAGGGTGATTGTTCATGGTATTCTGAGAAAAAAATCCTTATAAAATTTTTTGATCCGGGCATTTCCAATAATTAATTTTAAAAAGTATTCATAAAAAGCGACGAGTTAATACTGGCTTCTGTTTGAAGTTAATCGGCGGGGGGTGGCGGTGGGCGGGGAGGAGTGGGGGTCCGCTCTGGTACGCCTTGTACGGACATTCAAAATTCGAATTTCATATCTGAATCTTTAGTTTAAGTTTCAAAAATATGTGATTTCTTCGCGCTTATTGGTGCAGGTCACGTGGTGTGAGCCAGTTCAAAAATTGACGGTATTACACGCGTGAATTTTTATTCATATTTTAATAATTTTTTTAAGAAATTAGAATTGAGTTTTTTGAAAAACTTTATTCAGATTTTTTTCTCAGAATATCATGAATAATCACCCTCTGGAGTTTCGCGGTCTCATCGTGGGACACGGTGTATATAAACAATGTACATTATTTATATAGACAGATAGATACTGTAATCACGGGCTGCTTCTTGCGACTAACTCCCACTCACTGCCGGCTGGTTATGTATAGAAAGAGACATTCTTTTCTGCAATCTTTATTTTAAGTTTCAAAAATTTGATTTCTTTTCGCGCTTATTTGGGCAGGTCACGTGGAAAGTTTGAGTTTGGTGAACCAGGGTCTTCTAAGTGGTTCTGCGTCTAACCAGAACCTTCCATGTAGTGTATTTTCATATACTATATGATGGTTTTTTTTAGACACGGAGAACTTGAAATTGAAATAAAATACCGAACAATGTTTTTTAATATACATGAAATTGGCTTAATTTTACATATATTTTTTTTTAGCAGTAATGCTTGAATATGATTTCGGGCATGTGCGGGCATCACTGTGAAGAGAGTGTGTGAAAATTGGACCTCCAGATTACGCCATGTACGCAACAGCCGTGGCGGCCACATGCCCGAAATAATATTCAAGCATTACTCCCATAAAATTAAAGCTAATTTCATGGATATAAAAACCATTTTCCTGTGTTTTATTTTACTTCAATGTTCTCCGCCTCTAAAAAAACACCCTATAGTAGTCCCATCGAGGAGTTTTTAGAAAACTCTTTTAATTCTTGTTTTATTACAGTATGTACTTCACTATTTTTAATATTTACTAATAATAGTGTCTTATGCTACAACAAAATTTGCAAATCGTCGATGCACATTAAAATGGGATATGTGACTCAGAGCACATTCTGAGATAGTCTACAATAGCTGTTTTTTTAAAGTAAACAGAAAAAATAACTTTGACTTATGAAAAAAGGAAGAAATCATCATCAATCATCAATCCAAGTGTTTTTTTCTGTGCAGTTTTTGTAAACAGTAATTAATAATTAACTATCGATTAGATAAAATTGATATCAGAATGTATTCAAGATCACATCTTTAATGTTCATCAATGAAATTCGGTATTGCATTTACAGGGACGATGTGTTATTAATTTCCATTTCTCTGTAAAAATGTTATGTGCATTAGTCATGTCATGATTTAAAAATATTTGTACCCAAAAGAGGTAATATTAATTAATATAGGATATTAATGAAATACATTTTGTTCTAGGCAACAAATCCAGAGTTGGAACTAATAAATGTGAAACCTGTTGCCCATCTCAAAGGTTTGGTTTCATTTTCTGTTTTGGCAGACCCAGTTGAGTTTCCAGCTAAAGGAATACCAGGGAGCTAATCAATATGATGAAGTATGAATATAATATTTTTCTTTTGAAAATTTTTAATAAACAGATTTTATAAACTTAAACATAGATTTTATAGTGGATGATATACTTACATACATCGGATGTCAAAAGGAAACATATAAACATCACAAACATGTGCTCATCCAAAGTTTAAATTAAATACATAAAGCCATATTTCAATTTAATTTTTTTAATTTGTATACCTATGTATTATAAGTATTCATGTATTTAATAGAAATCGACTAGCAATTAAAAATAAATGAATTTTTAAAATACTTTATTTAAAAAAATTATTTAAAATATCTCTCATTCATTACATCTATGTATACTAAAGTGATAGGGGTGATATGGTTCTGCAGTTGATAACAACCGTATCACATGGTGTTATGAATCCAAGGAAATAGTTCAACATATTTCGAGGATGTAATGTACATTATTACTAGTGTTTTATTTATTTAAAATTCAAATGTAATGTACAATTTCAGTAGTATCTTTCAAGAAACGTTTACTGTTTTAATTTTGTTTTTACTCACAATTTATATTTTTACAGATTGTCAAATAATCGGGAATATTTGCCACTTGTTCAATACAATTTCTTAAAAAGTAGAATGGAAAATATGATTGAAATAAAGAAAAATTCTTCTACTCTCAATATTTCTTTAGATTATGCTCCTGCGTCAGTTGGGAAAATGAAACTTTTGGTTCAAATTTCAATGGCTTTTCACTCGCTTAGTACTATGGGCTTTAATGAAAAGAATATTGATGATGTCAAGGGAATATTTGCGGATACTAATCTTTATTTCTTGTGTGCAACAGTTGTTATTTCATGCTTCCACGTAAGTTTTGTGTTCTTATTCAATATTTGTATCTAATCACTTGCTAATCAATTAAAAGAAATAGTAATAATTTCAATAAATATTTTTAGTTATTTTATTTAATTTTTAAATTATGCTTCTTTGTAAAAATAATATATTGTACTTTTTTACAGTTACTTTTTGATTTTCTGGCATTCAAAAACGACATCTCTTTCTGGAGAGCCAAGAAATCAATGGTTGGATTATCAGTTCGAACAGTTCTATGGAGAGCTTTCTCACAAACAATTGTTTTGTTGTATCTTTTCGATGAAAACACATCCTTAATAATACTTGTTCCGTCTGGAATTGCTACATTTATTGAGGTATGTTCTTATTCTATAATCTATTTTTGTTTAAACATATTTGTTATCTTGCCTTGTTACCTGACTAAATATGATTTTTACTGTTAGTAAATGTTCTTATCTGTGGAAATAGTCATATAAATCCTCTTGCAAAACATGTCAACAATAATAAAGTAGGTTGTTTTATTTCTTCTGCATAAATTTAACATGTTTTGGGATCTTTAGTATTAGCATTGTAAAATAACAGTGCTTAGTTTTTAATTATGGCAGTTTTCCATTTTTCACACTTTAATAATTTCTTTGTTTGACTCTTTCCTTAATGGAGTTAGTGTAGATTTCTAATAAGTATAGGTTTACTAAGGACTTTGATTAACATGATTAAAAACTGTTGTGTGAGATTGTATTGTGGAGATGACCAAAGCACCGAGCAGGCCAGAGATAAAAAGGAAAGCAGTTGATGACAAATGAAAATAACGTATTTTATTTCTTTTACATAAAACTTTTTGCTGCCTGAGTGAAAGAGTGAAGAGTGGCCATGGAATTACTTTAATTGAAGGACAAAAAAATATGTCATTGAAATGTAAAGATGCTATTTTATAAACAACATTTTGAGTGTGTCCAAATACTTGTAGAAAAAAACTGGATTTCACCCATTACGGGCTAATAATATCAATTTGACATCTCAACAGAGACGAGAAATTGTTTTTGTCTACAAGTATTTGGACACACTCAAAATGTTCTTTATAAAAATTAGCTGGTAAAGTTATAAGCATAACAAATTGAAGATTCATCTTCAGGCGTTTCCTGGTAGGTGATATAATTCGGTAAGAATCTCACTTGCAATCATAAAAGTTTCTGCTAAAATGCTTAGCAATTTTCTCAATGGATGACAGAGAGTGTTCACATGTGAAGCGTCGCGCCATTTTACTGTATATTGGCAGATATGGATATCAAATACTAGGTGAAATGGGGAATGTTGTAATTCATCAAGTGGCCACTTAACCCAGCCAATGACTGGTCATAAGCCCTGTAAACGCCTAGTTATCCATATTCCCTTCCAAATTTCTCATCTCTGTTGAGATATCAAATTGTGATGCTATTTTAATTTAATTTCAGGTTTGGAAAGTAAAAAAAATGCTGCACATTACTTTTGATTGGAAGGGACGAAAATTTCCACGTATTGTTTTTGCTTCTGACAAAGTGAATAAAGCCGAGTTACAGACCAGAGCTGTGGATGCTGAAGCCATGAGATATCTCACATACTTACTGTATCCAATATGTATCATAGGAGCTATATATTCTCTCATATACCAGCCCCATAAAAGGTATTATTTGTAATTAGTAAAAATTGATCATTTATTTTTGGTTGTTTTTATTGTTGTCCTTTTTATTTTCCGTTTTCCTCCATAAGTTTTTTCATACATAATAATATTTCTGTGATTACCTTACGCTTACGCGTAAATGTCAGCCATTTGAATTATTTATTTAATTTAAAGCACACTACATTTATTTTAAATTTCAAATTCTATTTTCCGTTTTAAAAATATGTTTCATTAGTAAAATCCATTTTTGATTGATTTGACATTTAGGTACTTACATTATGCTCACTGCTAACAATCAACTAGATAACATCTATGTTTTATACTCAAACAATTTTACGTTTCTAGGTTAACTAATCATTGTTGATATAATCAACAAACATATTTTTATCTCTAGATAATGTTTATCTACAAGTTTTATAAATACCATTTCTACCTTCGTAGTAATCATTTGTTAAAAAAATGTATTTTCAACTTTTTCTGTACATACCCAAAAGATGTTTTTACACCACTTTAATCTAAAATATTCAATTTTCAATAATTCATAGATGTTGATACATCCATAATAATTAGAAAAATTGTTAAATTTGCAATTACTAAAACCGGCTATTGATTAAGTCCTATTTAAGAGACTGTCCATAATATATTTAACGAGATGAGGAGGCGATATGTAAACTTTTACTACATGCTGCAATGATTTGAATAAACTTTTTTTTAATTACTTGCTTCAAGCGCCTTTGATTATATTTTCTACATAAATGAATTGTAATTTCAGTTGGTACTCTTGGACACTCAACAGTATGGTGAATGGTGTTTATGCCTTTGGATTCCTATTCATGCTCCCGCAGCTGTTCATTAATTACAAGTTAAAGTCTGTGGCTGCTCTGCCTTGGAGAGCCTTCATGTACAAAGCTTTCAACACCTTTATAGATGATGTGTTCGCCTTCATTATAACCATGCCCACGTCTCACAGGGTCGCCTGCTTCAGGGACGATATAGTCTTCCTGATCTATCTGTATCAACGACGGTAAGTTCTATATAAAACTCATTTTTTATCGATAAATGTCAATCTTTTTAATGTGCCCTTTCCACAGGAGTTAGAATTAGGTTCTTTCCGATTTTCTATTTTTTATTTGCGCGGTTTGAAATAGCGCTTTTTCAAATCGCTCGCAAAATCCTCCATTTGGCGCGCATGCGGTGTGACGTCACATCAATATGAGCGCTCACTTCGTAATGAATTTCCCGCTTTTTATAATGGACGGGTATGACGTCATTAGCCAATAACGGTCGTTAAAAGTCCACTCGTAATTTCGTGTTTTTAAAACATAAATTTATAAATGAAAACAACATTTTTGATCATTGTGTTTTATATCGTTGGAATTGTAAAAATATACTTTAAATATTTATAATGTTTTCAAGGATACTCATGCTATCGGGAACAACCCTATTCTTGATTTTTTAAACTTAAGTTTAAAATTGAAATATCTTATGCCCCTTCTAATACACAATTCAACTGTTACCTATCAATATCTTTGATGTTAATTTAGTTCCAATGTTTATGTTCACTGTATCAGGAATGAAAATAATATTCTGAATGGTAAATAGGCTCGTTCACTATTAAATATGTATTATCAAAGTGTGTTACTTATCTCTTTTTACTTCCGCAGTAAATAATAATACTTTCTCATCAAACTGTTGTTTTACAATACCATTAGTGTTTGTTATGACCCATGAAATCGTAAACTCTGCCAATATTGAAATCAACATTAAATACCTGCATTACAATACTACATGTAGATATATCACAGTTGTGAGCCATTATACTATGACCGGAATCAGTAAAATCACTTTATAATTTCCCGATTACTGACGTAATATATGTTTCACAACTGCGATATATCTACATGTAGATATGTTGGTGATTGCTGTATTTAATATAGTACTCTTTATCAGGAAAATTTTGTGATACCTACTAGACCGCAATTCCTACCATTTTCATATCTCAATTAAAATTCATAAAGGTTTAACAACATTTTGAATGTGTAAAAATACTTGTAGATAAATTACTGGATTATTCCCATGCTAAAACAACATTCTTCAATGTTAAAACAGCCCAGCATGGGAATCCAGTAATTTGTCTACAAGTACACAATTCTTCAATGTTAAAACAGATTGTTTTCAAAAGTTGTAAAAATCCTTTATAACCGACAACTTTTTTGAAATCAATCAAACCAAAAAGCATTTTTATTTTTATTCATTTATTGGTTCTTTTACGTAAAGTATTTTTTTTAAATATAAAAATTATTTTCCTTAACTGGGATGTCCTGTGCTGAGAGAAACATTTTACATTTTTTGTGATAAAATAAGTAGTATGGAAGAAAGTAAATTGGTACATCAAATTACACAAATAACATATTCGCCATCTACGTATATCACATTAAACTATTTGATCGCCTGCTTGGCCTGATCCATTCCTCAATTTGTACACAACGCACCTCCACTATCCCACTTTTTGATGGCTATTTCAAACGCAGAGTGTTTCTCAAATGTCCTAATCGACATTGAAAGTAGGTTCTACATAGGTGTGGAAGGATGATGATGATGACTCTGTTTATTTTTATTTTAGGTTGTATCCTGTTGACAATACTCGACTAGATGATTCATTGAGCATCGAGCAGACTGTAAGTGAAACCCGGGAAAAGCAAGAATAAAATCCTTTGTACGAAATACAAAAAGCACATTCCAAGTTAATTAGAAATATAATATTCACATTTAGAGTTATCCAATTGTGAATAAGTAGTTGTGAAGATCTGTCTCCGTGGATCATGTTCATAAAATAAGAATAATACATCAAAGATGTACAACGCATTTAAATGAGTACCTACTTTATAGTAGATCATTTGTCAATGTAGTTTTTACATGTAGATACATTTATTTTATTGATGTGGTGGTGAAAATATATTAAGTCGATATTCTCTTTTCTTTTTTCAAAACATATAAATTAATAAATGGTGTATCAAGAGATGATAATTTCTTCAATTTATATGCTCTCTAAATGCATTAAGGAGTTGTTATTACTATACATTTTAGAACTATTATTATTTACTGAATTTTTATTGATATAGATAAAGAAAAAAAAATCACTGATAATATTTTGAAAACTTAAAATCTCCATAATACTAAAAACTCTTAATTTTTTAAAAACAATTAGGTAATTTTGTTTTTGAACTAACTCTATGTGGACGTTGGTTGTGAGGGAGCGGTGTTAAAGATTGTGTACATCTGAGTGTAATTAATTAAGATAGTATTTGGATTTAAGAAATCTGTTGAAGTTAAGAAGTTTGAAATGACTGCGCAAGGTGTAAAATGACACTTAGTAAAGAGAGAAAACCATCCTAAACATTGACGACTTCTCCTGAAATGATAACACACTTTGTTTAAAAGGAGTTATTATTAACTCATTATTCTACCCAGGTTTAGAGATACCACACTTTCATCAGGATTATATACATTTGAAGCGGTAGTTACTCGGAAACTGGTAGACAAATAAATTAAAAATGTGATTAAATAAAAATACTTAGATATAAGTGTTACTTTATGTTTTATATAAAAATAGAATTTACACTCTTTGGTAACACGTCTTATTAACATACTTCTGAACCCAACTAATTTTCTATTAGAACTAAATACTTACTATTATTTTTTTTCCTATAATAGTCAATACAACCCTACTATAATAGATAAGATGCTCAAGTGCAAACAAAATAATCAATTAAATAAAACCTTTTATCTTCTTCTAATGGTTGTACTCCTCCTCCATTACCCACATGACGTAGAATACTGTACATAGGTCCTCTCTCTTCTAAAATTGCTAACAATCTGCCCAATAATTTAAAACCAGCTTTTTATACTAATAATAAAATCGGAAAGTTTTTGTTTCATTCTAGGTCGAAGGTCAGTGCATTAAATAAAAGTGGAATTTACTCTATTTCTTGCGAGTGTAATAAAACTTATAATGGTCAGAACTTTTCTGAATTTGCCAACCATATCATTGAAAATAACCCTTCCTGACACTACTATCGTATTACTATTCATCGTCTCAAATCTCTTGAGTTTATTGACTGCCTGCTCTTTTCTTAAAATTTTAGCTCAACATGTTCCATAATTTCTTGTATTTTATTTATGTTCATCTTCTGTCAAACTCTATTGCACAATTTTGTTTAATTTCATGGTTTATAAAAATGTCTCTGTATTTATAATTTTACTGTCAATAATAAACCCTTAAATGGAAAAACAGTCTTCAGAAACTATAGTGTAAATTCTATTTTTATAGAATAAATAAAGTAACAAGTAATATTAATAAAAGTGTGTTTTTCATTTCATAAAAGTAACAAGTATTTTTATTTTACCATATTTCATTATGAAATGTTACAAAAAAAAAAAAAACTTTAAATACTGTTTCGTAACAATAGAAAATGCTAGGTGAGCAGTACAAACACTGAGTTAACACTATTTTCCCATTATGTATTGTTTATAATAATAATTTGTATTAATTTTTATAATAAACTAAAATAGGGTGACGATTTTTTGCTACATGTTAAATTTATGGATTTGATTGACCTATAAGTACTAATTAAATCTTTATCAATTCTTGAAATGTGATTTTTAAGGTTATAATAACATATTTATTTCCAATAAATGTTTATTTATTGTTAGTTGTTGAATTATGAAATGATTTTACTTTTAATAATTATTTAGAAAATGTTTTTTTTTCTATCATTTTAAATTACTAAGGCTACGAAAGAGCAATAAAAAAATAATTCTCTATGAAAACAGTGATTTCATTTTTGGCATCTCTACTATTATAGATATAATAAAATTAGTGCTATTTATCTTTCTATGATTATTGAATGTTTTATTTATAAATTTTCTATGAAAAAAATATACAAATAAAATATTTTTGTACTAAATAAACTGGTTTATTTTTAACTGTGTCTTTTCCTTACTTTTTAGATTATGTTTTGTAAATCGTCACCGTCCAGTGATGAAAATGACTGAATAATGCAGAAATTAATATTAATATACGCAAGAAGTTTTGTCTGACAAAAACTTGTAAGTCCAGGTGTATAAATAAACTTGCTAATAAAACTTGAACTTTTGATTTCATTGTGCAAGTCATAATATAGTACCAAACTTTCAAAGTAGATTATCTCAAAACGTGAATTTTGGACTTATGGGTTTTTATCAGGACAGGAACGAAATATAAATTCGTTCTCGAGTTCATGCCCCATGATTAAGTATAGTGATCACTCCTGATTTCAGGAATGGCTCGCCTGTGGAAGGTCTCCCCCCATTTAGAATGATCTTGTGCTGGTCTGCAGGCAGCAGGCACTGGTAACTCGGACAGTTCATTGACCAAGCCTTGCGACCTTGTAAAATATTTCTTATTTTTATATAAAAACATTCATGATGATCATACCATATCCACTCCCCATGTGGAGTATAATATGATTAAACAAACTGCCTCCAAGCTAACGGATCAGCTGCCAGTTTCCGTGCTTCTTACTTAGTCTAGTCCTGTCAACTACTTTTCAAATGTTGTCCTCTTTTACTGTATATTTTTTTACTAACTGTATTATAGAAATCTCGTTCTAGTGGAGTGGGATTCAAATTTAGGAATTTTAATATAGTGTCTTCCTGACCAGAGTCCTGACTTATTACGAGACAACAGACTGATTTCTGTAAAATTATCGATTCTTGATACATCTCTGCATCTTATTTAGGTTTACATTTTCTCTCTCTAATAAATTAGTTTTACCCACCAAAATACTCATTATGTTGCCTCTCACCAGAAAAATATGTTTATGTGAGATACCATAATGAAATATTATGCTACAAAAACCACATTGTTGTAAGTATGATTTTTTGTGATAAATTATTATGCTCGTTATACTTAAATTGTAAAATTGATAATTTTCATATTGTGTAAGTATAAAGATCATTGCATCTAGATTAACCAATTATCTGACATATTATGATAAAAATAGTGTAATCAATAGAAAATTTTAATTCCTTTTAATCTATATGATAAGGTATGTTATTAGCTCGTGAGTATGAAATGTACTCAGTATAATATTTGTGTTTGTAATTTTTAATGTAGGTACACATATATTTGAATTATTATTTGTAAGTTATTTACCATTTTCATTTTTTACGCTATTTACATTTTCTTGCTTTAACATCACAGAACTTTTATGTTTTAACTGAGAATCAAATCCTAAATAATACGTAAAACTTATGCAGTCGTGTCATTTATAAGTTATGTACAAATTGGATATCAACACAATTCAAGATATTAAAAAAAAAAAAGATAGTATTATGTGCATGAACAAAATTATAATTATTGTGCTAATCTAAAACAGACGGGCGACGTTTAACCTTTCAGCGACAACCTAATCAAGGGATAAATAAAACTGTGAAGTATAATAGTAATCAAGCGTTCAGTGACATATAATATTTATGGTTAATTAAAACCCCTACATTTAAAGTATCTTACATTAAATATTTTCTTTTTCAAAGAAATGTATTGTTACCTTGGACTTGACATTTAAACTTTGCATTAAAAACATTTAGTCTTTATGATATAGGTACCCACATATTTCGATTTAGAGGTTGATTTTACATAGTCGGAAATAACTATGCCTGAAAGCAGGAAACATGTGGTGGAATTTTTTACCCTGCGAATCGAACCTGTGACCTCATGCATGTTTTCCAACGTGCTAACCACAACACCATCAGACGGATTTGTACTACTACTACTAGTACTCTCCCTTATTCGTACGTAATGATGCATAGGGCACTGCATTGGTATTCCAAGTGCGGAATCTTGATAATTTGTGACATGAAGGCAAGATGTATGCTTTAGCGCCAGTCCAAGTAGAAGACAGTTTGCGGTATGGAATTAAAACTTGGTATTTCTAATCCGGAGTCCGTGATTCTACCACTAGACCACAATCGGTTTTTTATTTCCCATAAAATCTGTTTTAGAGACTAACATCAATTTGTTTATTTTATATCGATTTTCATTTATTCAATTATTTTTTTAGAATGGGATTTTGTAATGTCATTGATATTATTGATTTTTCATCAATAAATCCTGTGTTTTCTGCACTGAATTAAATTCTAAACAGGTATTAAAAAATACCTGTGTAATGTTTTAACCTAAATACAAAGCTTCATTTTATTGCCTCTGTCGACTTCTCAATAGACTATGAACCAGTCTCTAACCTGATAAGATAAAAACAGAATAATCGTAAAAAAGATTTTTTGAAAAAATCTAAAATTTATTATCTTTTACAACATTTTGGGTCGTGTTCAAATACTTGTACAAAAATCTGGAATTTATCCCAAGACGGGAGTAGGTATATATTTTTTATTTTATATCCCTACAGAGATGAGGTAGAAATTTTTTAAATTCAGGAATATGGATATTCGAGCGTTTACAGGGCTTATGACCTGTCATTGGCTGGGTTAAGTGATCACTTTATGTAGTACAACATTCCCCATTCCGCTTATTAGCGAATATTCACACCTGCGCTTCGATTCTGTTAATGTTTTTTAACTACTGCGCATACGATTTTGTACTGAATTCGTATGCGCAGAAGTGTCTAAAACCTTAAGAGAATCGCACTGCAGGTAACAATTTTTGATTTTGTATATATATGCTACGAATCGAGAATCATCCACCAGCGAGTTGAAATCTCCATCTATGCAATGATATTGACAGGTCATAAGCCACGTAAACGCTCGAATATCTATATTCCTGATTTAGAAAAAAATCTACCTCATCTCTGTAGGGATATAAAATAAAAAAATATTATCTTTTGTCATATTTGGCGAAAATTAAATATTTAAAAAAAAAATGAAATTCGACAAAAACAATGTTGAGTAGGAATATAGAAGCCAATGAAGTAATTCGCCTTAATAGGCCGCCTACCGAATCTAGAAAAAAAACCGAGTTTGGCCCTATACTTATAACATGGGACCAAGTTAGCGACGCACACAAAATGAGGCAGCAAAATGGGGTTTTTATTTTTTTTACGGAAAAAAAGACAATAAAATAAAAACTGGCACGATTTGCCTACCATTTTGTGTTCTTTGATAACTTATTGATTTCCTTTAGATATCCTGTTAATTTTTTAAAATGTAAAAAAAATGAACTCCCTTTTTTTTCTTCTTGAAAATTCATACTCTTTTCCAATGGATGGCTAATGAACAGTAAACTATCTACAAATTTATCTATTAATCTATATATTATAAATATATTAAAGTAGGTACAGTATCGTATTTTCAGTCGTATAAATAATATACAGTATCGTATTTTCAGTGAGTAAAAAATAACTGCGCGTAAATTTAAAAATAGCACACAATATCTAATGCGCCACATTTCTTCGCATGTCCTGTTCCGTTCTGTGATAAAAATAGAAATAAGTCAAATATTCTCACAACTGCGTGAGTTTTTCATCTTAAAATATTTAGATGTATCTGCTATTTTTATTTAATATTTTTATGCGGATTTGAATAAGTATTAAGATTCATAAATACCTACTAGATTTACAGGTGAAGTTCGTACGTTTTTATTCAGGTTGAATAGGTTATCAGTGTTTGACAAAGTAAAGCCTTGTTTAGGTGAGTAATATGAAAGCGCATTGAGATTATCTTCTGAAACCATGAAAGATTGAGGCGTTGAGAAGATCACCCTGACAAAGTAAAGCCTTGTTTAGGTGAGTAATATGAAGGCGCATTGAGATATCTTCTGAAACCATGAATTTTTCTCCGAGTTTATTTACGGCGACACACTCTCTGATCGTTACCTACCTAATAACTTGAAAAATTATTGTGTAATCATGTCGATGTTTATTTTATTTATTGTACTAAAGCATTTAATATGTACCAAAATGTGTATATTAATTTATTTATAATTTAATAATTCCTCGAGTTAATAACCCCCTTTTTTTTTTAAATGAGTAAAAGAAACATTTGAGCAATTAGATTTTTTACGAACAATTATTTTAATAAAACATAAATTATTTTTGGTACAATGACATAATCGCCTCATACCAAACCACAGAATGATCAGTAGATCATTAATATCGACCATAATCGTGGCTTTTAAATAGAAAATTATTTTAATAAAAAACATTTATTTTCGGTACAATAACATAATCGCCTACATTTTTCTTAAACTACAAAAGTTTGCCCTTTTCCATGAAAATAAAATATTCGCATTTTTGGTTCCTATATCATTTCACTGAATACTGAATCCGCCAACTGTTGACATTTTCGAAAACACAAAAGTTTGCCCCTTTCCATGAAATTGATTATATCATTTTCTGAATCCTGAATCCGCCACTGTTGACGTTCTACTTCTTGAGTTTGAATTTACTAATCACCGGTGGAATTATTGCCACTATTGAGTAAGAGTAGGAGTATCTTGGTCAACTCTACATCTTGATTTCTTGACGATCAGTCAGTCCTCGTCAGGTCAGTTGTTGTGCGGTTGATTGAGAGTGCGTCCGAGTCACGCGCGCTCTGATCATTAATTTAGGTACATTATTAACATTTAACATCATGCAAATTCACACAAATGTACCGACCTAATATTATTGTATCATTATTATAATGTAGTATGTTTATTTTATTAATAATTTAGTAAAACATTCGCAGTGTTTGTAATTTCAAATATAACTTGAGACTTGTTAACCTTGAAGAAATAATAATATATGTTGCACCATGTGTGTTTAATATAAAGCATCGCATTATCATTTTGAGAATGAAATAAAAAAATTAAAATATACGTATAATTTTTCTAATATTGTATAAGTAGTATATAGGTATAAGTTTTTTATAAATAATTTTTTAAAAATCATTTTAAAAATTTGTTTAGCCTTGAAGATGGACACTGCAATGTGCTCCGAAACGTCGGCAACACAAAGCCCACAAACACGGCATAATAACCCAGAAAAACATAATCTGTATTCTGAAGGCCTTGAAAACCTACGAACTTTGATTGATAACACCACCAGTTAGTAGTTTTAGTTGTAAGTTCCATATTATAACGGTGTAGACAGTTTATAGGTTATAGCGCTATATTTTTATACTTCGCAACAATTATTTTTATATTCGTTTGAAGAATACTACGGTATATACCTACAAAGCTAAATTAGAACTTCCTTATTTTAGTGGTTTTTTTAAAAATAATTTCTTTTTTACAGGGTGTAACAAAACTCGATGTACAAGCGGGAAACCAGTGAATCTACATCGTATTTGGAGACGATTGTGTAATATGAATCCATTTTACTTAATCTGAGCTTGATTTAAAAAATTTTTCTTCTCACAAAAGTTTTTTATAAGTCTGGCAGATTAAGTAAAATTGCTCCAATTCTTATTAAAACGCGTTTTTAAATTTTGCATTCTTTATGGATAGTATTAATTTGAGTAAATACATGACATTTGATAACAATTTGCAAAAAAAAAATCGAAAAAAAAATCATACTCAATTTTCTCGAAAACCAAGGGTCAAATCAAAATATTTTATACAACATTTTGGGCGTGTTTAAATACTTGTACACAAATCTGGATTTTATCCCAATACGGGAGTAGTTATATATTTTGCTAATAAGCGGAATGGGGAATGTTGTAGTACCTACATAAAGTGGCCACTTAACCCACCCAATGACAGGTCATAAGCCCTGTTAACGCTCGAATATCCACATTCCTGAATTTGGAAAAAAATCTACCTCATCTCTGTAGGGATATAAAAAATAAAATACAAAATATTTTAGTCTACAAAATCGACTCCAAATATAATGTAGATTCACTGGTTTCCCGCTTGTACATCGAGTTTTGTTACACCCGTATAAACTCTTTATCTAAACATGTAGAAACATTTTTAGTTGTGCTTTAAAATAATATGTTTATAAAATCTTTCTACATGAAGTAATTTTAACTTGACTCAAAAATACGCCCTTTCAGGCATAACAGATACAAACGCGTTTTAAATGCCTAACATTCTATTATACAGAGTGTCCCGTAAAGAGTGGACCAACGGAATGTTGGTGATAGAGGGGGTTGTTATGTATCCAGAACACTAAATTTTCTATTGGACGTGTGTCTTTTTTTCACTCCAAAACACAAGTGAAACATAAAATTTTGACAATTCAATTTGAAATCACTGGTCTAATGTAATATAACATGTCTGTCTGCAAGCAACATATTTAAAATGTCTGCATTATTGAGGAAAAATGACATAAAAAGAGAAGTAAAAAATGATTACCTATATGATGAAAAAAAATTATACGAGTAGAAATTAAACTATATAAATTATTATCTGCAGCAGATAATTATTTATTTAATAGTAGTAATCACGCATCAGTAGTAGTGATGGAATTATTATGATTAGGCAGTTAAATACACTAATTTTACATAATCACAAGCACTAACTTGTTGGCTGCCAGTTTACCCAATTTATTTCAAAAATACTAGATTTCCCTGAAGACTGAGCTATGGATGTAACAGCGTATTTGCTGGAGCCCATTATAGCATTTGGGATATTTGCCGCCATATACACCGTTTTAGTTTATAATTCTCCAGGAAAGAAGAAAAATGGTCATTATTCACTACCAGGTAATACAATATTTATATTTTCATATAACCAATATTTTTTATTTATTTTTTTATTTGTTTATGGACAGCCAACAGACATACACTTATTTTAAATATATACAACATTAATTTCTAACAATAAAGCCCACTTATAGGCTATCTCTTAAGTATCTAAAAATATTGAAACATTTACATACTAATTATTGTTGCAAAGTACCCATCCTGTTCACAGTTGCTTATTTGTAATATGTAAAGCATAAATAAAATGTTTTAAAGGGAAAGTAACATAACTGAAAAATAAAAGTAACATTTTTTAGAAATTAAAATTTAGAAAAATAAAAACTAAAATACCTAGATAATCAATGTATGTACAGGATATGTACTCATCGCATACCTTATTAAATTGACTAAATTACATATTTTTAAAAGAAAATAATTGCAGCATATTTCTTCAACCAATCAAATTTAATATTATTTAAATCTATATAATTAAACGTATTGTTATACGTGTTGCAGGATCTGTTAATAAATGAATTTTGACCAGAATTGGTATTACATTTCGAGGTAATAAATAATGTTTTGCTTCTGATCTGGACTCCGGGGATCCTATAATTTATTTGAGATAAGAAGAGCTGTAGAGAATCGACAATATTATTAATAATTTTATATGGATAAACTAGGTCTAATACTAACTTCTTAAAGCATTTCTATTAAAACTAACTAATATAACTTCTTAAAGCATTTTAATATTCATGTAGGTAGAGGCAATTTTTATGACTAATTAAAAATGTTTAATTAATTAAACATAATTTGTTTTTCATGTTTATTTCTGTTTATTGGATGATAGTTAAACATTTTAACCTTTTTAGACTGGAATTTCTTCCTGAAGAGACGATGGGCCCTCTACACGTTAAGAAAATGGAAAAAATCTCGACACAATGAAGAAATTAAGCTGGAACCGTCAACTGAAGAGCCACTTAAGTTAAATAATGACATCTGTGACACACAAGAAATATTCGGGACTAATAGAGAAGGGTATTCCTTGCTCATTAAATTTACAAGAAAATCACACAGAGAATTTCAGACGTGATTTTAATTCTGACATTACCAGATGGAACCACCCTCAATTTACCTAGTAAGTTGTTAAACATAATAATATCTATTATTGCCTACAATAATAATCAATCAAAGGCAAGGATGGGTCATAAATATTAAAACTTCTCATTGCTACTACACATTATAAACGTCTTTGTTTCTTCTTGATTACATGGTACATTCTAGGAACCTACTATAGATACGTACCCATTGATTTATTAATACACTTTGAATTTGAACTGAACCCAAAAAATGAATAACACTTCAACTCCGCCAAAACCCCCAACTCCGCCAGACGCGTATTCAGTATTTCTTTAACCGCCGGCCGAGTCGGACGTTCAGAAAACATTCCGAAATGCCTTTCTGTGTAGTGAAACCGTGTAAAAACCGTACGGATAAAATTAACAAAAAAGATGGTGTAACTTTCCACATGTAAGTGTTTATTTATATTTGTTTACATGGCCTAAAATAATTATTATTCAAAGAAAGTTTTCTTCTTAAATAATAGCCAAGCCCGTCCACAAGAAAAAAAAAGTCATTTTAGATGCATGGTAAAATTCATTAACGCTCCTCGTAAGGAACGGGTTAGTTTTGTATACTGTTACTGTAACCCTATACAGGGTTATTTTTTAGTCAGTTAACAAAAAAAACCCTGAATTCAGTATCGTTAATAGAACCCATTTCAATAAAAAAACATGTACTTTTTATTTTTACGATTTATTATTTTTTTATTCCTATAATTTTTACAAATTACGTACATCCTATTCACAGCTGTTGTTCATGCGCGGCACATAAGGGTAAGTGCGACGGGGGAGCGCGCGGGGGGGGTGCGCACGCCGCTCGCGTAGTACCGGGCGGACGGTGACCAAGTCTTTACTATTTCTGAGGAATTATTTGGGTGCACTTTTCTTTTTTTTTATTTGAGAAAGGACATGTTTTTTTATTGAAATGGGTTCTATTAACGATACTGAATTCAGGGTTTTTTTTTGTTAACTGACTAAAAAATAACCCTGTATATAGCCCATACCTTTTGCGGTGTGTGGGCGGATGCTTGCCGGCAGTCGAAGGGCTCTGATAGGTCGACCCGTGTAAGTGTATTGAGGTGCGGAATTTTCGTGTCATTACTTTTTCTAAATAATTTACTCTGCAAGGCAGATCTAAGTGCATTATAAATCAATGTACGTACCTAATAAATTATATGTTTCTAATGAAAGAACGTATTAAAGGAATTATTATCCAACAAACAATGTATAATTAAAAACTTAAACCATTAAAAACAACCAACCATTAGCAATAATGATGCCGGCTTTATTTATTTGCTGATTTGTCAGGAAAAACGGAAACGACGCGCAATGTATTAGGGACATACTCGTATTTCGCGTGCTCATTTCAGTAGGAAATGTTAACAACTTTTCTGAAAAATGTTAGTACCTACCAAAAATTATTTTAATTAACTGTAGGTACTGACTAGATACGTTAATATTCTTTATTGTAAAGTTTGTTTTCTAAAATTTTAGCAGTTTTTTTTAACTTTATAAAACACAGTTGGTTTCTTTTTTGGCAAGGTTGAAAAACATAACAAGGTTTGTTTTGTAGTTAATTATACACCATTTTTGGGGCCATCTACAAATCATGCTAACCAAAAAAGGAATTTTTTTACTTCCCACTCTCACCTACCACCTTATTTTATTTGCAGACCTTTTCGGTAAAAAAAGTGTAGTTTAAAAAATAAATAATACGTACTTTTTTAATTGTATGTAAAATATATTGTTTAAGTTCGATGGGTGTAAGTTTATTTTATATCCTAATATATTCATATGAACGCGACCTCACTTGAATGTTTTAAATTGTTTTATAAATTAAAGTTTTGACTGTTCCTAAATCGTATTTATTTTGACTCATATAAAGAAGTAAGAGTTTAGGCTTAAATTCCCGCTAAACTGCAAGGGCAGTTTCTTAGCAGGGCTTTATTAGTATTCTAAAGTTAATTTAGAAAATGCAATCATTTATAGATGAAAATAGCACCATGGTTTACGATGGATCTTCAGAAACATGGAGAGCAGGAGGATTATCCTTAGTTCTGCTGGAACCATTCATGAGATGGCGAATCATCTTTAATGGAATACTTTGCAATGAAAAAAGCGATCTTCAGCATGTGAGATTTAATTTTATGTAAGTTCACATTGTAGCTCATCCTTATTCCTTGGTGTGCTTATTAACTTTTTACATTAGTTATAGGAAATTATTTGGTATTGATATCAGTTTGTGTGAAAATACATTTCTTTATAAGCAAAGCATATGCCAATTTAGCATTCTATCTTTTATAAAAGATTGTTATCTCCCTTTACAACGATTGATTAAATTTTATATGCAGCAATAAGTGTTCTACCAGTTGTTTGTAGTTCGTAGATAGGATGCACCAAGTCCCTAGAGTTTACAAAGAAAAATCTATAATAATATTTCCTATTCACACTAAAATTGTTGTATGCATGGACCAACTAGGTATGGAGATAAATAAAATATTTTTAAACCTATTAAGTTCTATGGTAAAAAGTTCCTCTGCAAATGGTGATGTAACAGCGCGTTACACTAGCGGAAATCTCCAGCTTTTAATGAAAAGTTGCGCAGAAAATGTTTTATCTTCCATTGCTATTGTATCATCAAAAGATGTCTAAGTAAATTGAATGCAATAAAGATGATGTATTAGCACCGCCACGGAGGCGGTGGTATTATCATAACCCGTGTATCCTGAATTAGAAATAATTACCTACTCTTTAAAATGTTTTCTATTTAATTTTTCGTTATTTCATCCGAATCCAGCAATCCTTTTCAGTTTACCAGCTCTGCATTCAATTTTTAACTCTGAATTTTATTGATTAAAATAATTTTACTAAATACTTTTAGTTGGATAGCAGCATCAGATCCTATAAGAACTCCAGATGACTACAGCAATAGTTTAATGGCTGAAGCTATCGCAGTAGAACAATGGAAGGATCCGAATTGGGCAAATGGAATGTAAATGATATTCTTAAGACAATTTTTAATACGTTTCTTACCTTAAACTATTCAGTTTACTTTAAATAATTTAATATTTCAGAACACAATCTCCTAAGCGAGGTTATGAACAATATGGTAGTATGTGTGGAATCATCACAATAAATGGGAAAGAAGTTCCTTTGTCAAATTCTATTTACGGATTACGGCTAAGAAGATGGGAACCAGAAAAGGTTTTGTTGCGAAGATCTTTAACTATTTCCGGAGCTTGCTTTGATGGTGCAGTTTATTATATTGGTGTAGAATCCTTTAGCAGAGGCCTTACACAGTCAGTTAACAGTTAATTTATTTTAAAGTTTATCATTCCATTATTGTAACTTAATTAATTAAACGTAATTTATTTACTTATTTTGATCACCTCAACAGGCCAGAAGGTGAGTAACATAAAACATCACATTCAGACTTTAAAAAAATAAATAATTGTGATCTCTGGTAACCGAACTCGGATCTTGAAGTGTGAAGCCAGCATTATAGACATAAGGCCACGAGAGCCTCCCACCCACGAGAAATTAATGGATATAACCGTGTTTATTTAATTGATTTTTCCTTATATAAATTGAGATCATAATTGGACTTACCAGTTTTATATTATTGATTTATTTCAAAGTAAGTCCTTCGCTGATTGTAGTTTTTCGTTATAGGTGTAGGTTTTTATTGTCATTATAAACCTTAACATCAGATTTTAGATCTTCTCTGGCTAGTCAGAAATAGTTCCTGGAAAGTGAAAATCGGCCATATTTGTTTTATGGATTGTAATAAATTACACACATTTTTAGGGTAAAATTTGGAAGTATCAGACTTTCCAATGGAGATGTGGAACCTATTGATGCCATTGATGTTGATATGTCTACCATTGGGGAAAATGATATGGATTTGCCTAAATCATTCACCATTAAATTTTCATGTATGTTTTTTCTTTTATCTTGCTTAGTTTGTGTCTGGCTAATATTACGTTCTTAAAATTTTGCATGAATGAATCAAATAAACCAATAAATTATTTGATACTGTTTATCAGTCTTAAGACCAACCTAAGTAAAAGTTTTAAAAATAGAAATTGGGAAAACATTATTGTTCCATTTCAAGCTGGCATGAATGGCTATCAAGGATCAGGATTTTTACAATTAGGATATCCAAATAAAGGTAAATGACAGTAAAGTGTCCACAAGCTCAGTGCCATCACAGCTTTCTCTCGTGTTTTTCGGTTTTTCGCCAAAATACAGTTTTGTTTATTTGAGTTAAAAAATGGAAGATTTAGAAATATGAAAAAATATAAATATTAATTTTACTACATAGATACATATGTTTGAGCCTCATGCGATTTAAACCAAATTGTTGTTTAACTGGTTATGGGTACTTAAATTTATTTTGCAAGTAAAATATACTTAACAAGTCAGGACATAGAAACTATTCATAGAATTTTTTTTTTATTTATTTTTTTTAATTTTTTTTTTTATTTATTTAAAAACATATTGCAAAGTACAATATACATTCATATTAAGTTGGGACATAAAATCACATTTTACCCTCTAGAATTTTAAATAATTTCTGAGAGCACTACATTAATTTAAACATAAAATTTATTGAAAGTATAAAAATATAACTTTGAAAGATTTTTATATTAACTTCAAATTTTTTATTTTTAGGTGATATGATAGAGGAAAATAACATTATGATGAAACAATTAGAATGGTTAAGCCTTAAGGATTTGGATAGTACAATCCCGTTTTGTGTGAGTTTTAAAGAACGAGCTGCACACTGTCCGGATGCAGTTGGCGGTAAAGGAGCTTCCCTCGGTCTACTGGCTTCCGTAGCTACAAATAAGGTGGATTACTTTCATACATTGTTGGTAGATTTATTAAGTCAGAAAATAGTTTTGCTGTACAATTTAAAAATATCAAAATGAAATTTTGAGTAAAAAAACTAGGTACACATATTATAATGTTATTGAAAATAGACGTTGTAACAAAACTCGATGTACAAGCGGGAAACCAGTGAATCTACGTCATGTTTGGAGTCAATTTTTTTTTCTTTACAGATAACTATCGTCTTTGTGCCGATTATTAGGTATTTTTCTCCGATTTGTGTCATAAAAACAAATAGACTTTTAATCCATGATTTTAATTTTTAAAAGTCGTTCAGTCGTGTTATAGTTTTTGATCAATTTTTCATCTCTCTCTTTGTCTAACTGTAGTCAATAAACTAACTAACTAACTAACTAACCATCACGCCATTTCCCCGTAGGGGTAGGCAGAGAAGATAGAACGCCATACCACTCTGTCCTGACAGACTTCCTTTGCTTCCTCTACATTCATACATCTTCTCATGCACATCCGTCGATTATTCCGACTTTTTACATGTCCACTTTCAAGTACTTGTCGTACTTGGGTCAAGCCATGTCTTTCTCGGCCTTCCTCGGCTCTTATATCTAGGCACATTTGCATTTAAACTCCTTTTAGCCGTTCTTTCATCACTCATTCGCTCCACATGACCAAACCATCGTAAAGGCCCTTTCTTAATTTTGTCGATAACATTGTGTTTATTATATTCAACCTTCTTTAAATCTCCTCTCCTATTTGAATTATTCTAGTATGAAGTACCTAAGGGATTCTGCATTACAGCACACGCTCTGGAATCTCATTTGAAGCATTATCCAGAATTACAAGAAGCTATTAAACAAATAGAAAATGTTAATATTAACTACAGTGAAACGGCCCTAAAATCTGCCTGCGAGAGGTACCTGTAATAGTTACAATAATTAATTAATTTTTCTTTGACATTTTTGTATCAAACAATGTAACCCATTTTGAATTTTAAGCCCGTGGTTTAATTTTTATAACAATAGGTAGTTGATATCCTATTCTCAAGCACAAGCCGCTTAGGCTTTATTGAAAATAGTATTTACAAATTGAAATATGTGCAAATATCATAAGATTGCATAGATTTCTTTTTACTAAAAAAAAAAAAAAAAAAAAGAATATCATCAAACTTAATACTACTTTATTTGCTAACAATGATAGGGCACTGATTGGTACACTAGTGCAGTGATCTTGATCAAAAATGAAGGCTGATCAGCTGATCAGTCAAAAATACACAAGACTGATGAAAGATGATCGGTCTTGTGTATTTTTATGTGAAAAATCAGATTCAAATATATATTTCATATCCAAGATCAAATAAATATTTCATATAAAATACGTATCGGGAGTTGAACCTGCATGGTAGTTCCAATCGGATAAATCAACAGAGGCATCAAATCTTACTGAATATTTTAATTTTATATTAATCAACTGCTTTTTATTGTAGTAAGTAACTTAATGTTTCTTATGTTGTTATTTTCAGAGTTGTAGCTTTATTTGCGAGCACTCCTATTTACAATTTAGTGATGGAACACATTATTTGCTCATTTGAAAATTTATGTGATGCAGAATCCAACAATCTAACAGCTAAAGACCTTTACTATGCTGTTCGATCTTCAGGTTCGATGTTTTATTATGTACTTTCATTAAAACGAAGCCTCTCAATCCTCATGTAAATTGTCAGTACAGTTCACAATTTATTAATGTAGTATTTTTTGGAATCCTATTTTTAAATTTAGGATTATGTTATAAAATTGTTGACAATTTTCTTCAAATATGCGTGCGTGACAGATTGTAAGTTTAATAATCATTTTTCCAGGGATTGGGGAAGACTCTGAAGAACTTTCTGCAGCTGGACAAAATGCAACCATTTTGGGTTGTAGTACTGTTGAAGATATTCTTCAAGGTGTCCAGAAGTGCTGGTCTTCGCTCTTTACATTTCAGAGCGTGGAATACCGTAGGTACGCATATTTAAATACAGCCTAATTTGTGCCTGTTTTGATTTTATTTATATGTTTTTTAGCATACTTATAACATTCCCATAGAGAGCACAATAGTAAAGTTCAAATATTACATATTGCAAAATGTATTGACGTAGTACAAACATTTATAAATATGACACATTACAAAGTAACTAAAATATACAAATGGCTTGTTTGTACGAGGCAATAACGTGGGCGTTGAGGCAGATATCACTATCTCCGGATTAAAAATATTCTGACGGAAATCTCAATTTGTAGAAAAAGTAATGATGTTAAACAGTCAAAAGCAATGTAAATGTCTTTATAAATAAAATAAAAGCTTTTTAAATAAGATTATTTGAGCACTCTTTTAAGCACAGTAATAATATAAACTCTGATTATTATCTTAGAAAAGTATTTCTGGAGTAAGTGTTTTCTACCTGAACGCCCACGATATGTAGGTGCCATGAAACATGGAACCGTGCATTTTCCCGTCTAATTAATAACCTAAGTCTATCTAAATAACATTTCAATCTAATAAATATTAGATAAATTAGAAAATCAAACGAGGTTTCGTATGTTTACTCAATAAATTACAGATCCAAGATTAGATATGATTAGATATTAGATATGATGTATGGTAAGAAAACAGAAACCATGTTGAAATGACTAAAATATTGCTACTAACCTGTGCTTGCTAATTAATTGTAGACAACACGGGCAGCCAGTACAGTGTGGAATGGGTGTTGTAGTCCAAGTGATGGTTGACGCTCGAGCGGCTGGAGTCATGTTTACCAGACACCCTAATACTGGAGACCCTTCTAGTATCTTTATAACATCTAATTTTGGTCTTGGAGAGGTAAAAATACCTTCTTTCAATAATAATTATATTTAACAACATTTTGAATGTGTACAAATAATTGTAGACAAATTACTGGATTATACCCATGCTGGGCTAATATCAAGTATTATTGATAGCGGAATTGGGAATGTTGTAATACATCAAGTGGCCACTTAACCCAGCCAATGACAGGTCATTAGCCCTGTAAACGCCTAGATAATCCAAATTCGTTTCCAGAGTTTCTCTGTCACTGTTGGGATATCAATAATATTTAATAATTATATTATTTACTCATTGATTAACAATCCGTTTTCCATATATTTTTTAAAAAGGTTATCAAATACCCAACTGTCAACAAATAGTTCACAATTTTTACAATTTTTTACCCTCCTTTCCTACCTGTGTCAGCAATTAACGAAAATTAAAATATTAAGCATAAGCTTTACAAGGGAGGAGATTCCCCTTCCTTTCTTTTACTATCGGAATATATTTTTATTTTTTAAAATTGTAATTTTTCAGACTGTTGTTTCTGGCCAAGTAGATCCAGATACTATAATAGTAGAGAGAGATATTCACGATACAATTAAAATAAAAAGTGTTGACGTTGGGAAAAAGGGTAAAAGAATAATATTGAAGAAGGCGCGTACACCTGGTGAG
Organism: Micrasema minimum; assembly: GCA_022494985.1. NCBI lineage: Eukaryota > Metazoa > Arthropoda > Insecta > Trichoptera > Brachycentridae > Micrasema > Micrasema minimum. The sequence goes on along the minus strand of JAGVSP010000216.1, from coordinate 43,591 downwards.
TTGGGGACCCAATCATTACAAACTGATGATGATAGTGAAGCGTCTACTTTGAGTATTTCAGAAGAAGAATGCTTATTGCTTGGCCAAATAGCCATTTACCAGGAAAAACTTTGGGGATTACCAAGAGATATTGAATGGGCGATAGTGCAGGTAAAATTTAATTTTTGCAGATATAAAATATATACAACTTTTAAAGTCATTAATACGATCATTTTTTAAAATTTTAACGTATTATTTTAATCAATTTACCGTTTTATTTCAGTGGAAAAATTCAATTAAATAATAAAGTGATTTTGGCAATTATTTTAATTTTTCAGGATAGAATTTATTTATTACAAGCTAGACCTATAACGAGCTTGAACACTTGGAGTGAATTTGAATTAGCTCATGAATTGGATAGTTCTGTTATGTCTGAAGATGATCTTCTTACATTTGCCAATACTGGAGAGGTACTAACATAATATTAATTTGTACTTTATTATCAATTAGTACTGATATTGATTTCGATAAATATCTTGGTGTATTAATTTTTCTCGCAGGTTCTGCCAGGTTGTTACTCTCCTCTTGCAAATAGTATTGTTACTAAAAACATCGACCAATCATTATGTGAGTCAGCCTCCACCCCACTAGCTCAGTATTACCTCAAGGGAATTACTTGCACCTATCACCACATGGGGCTTAATATGTTCAATGTGAGTATTAAAAATTTCAAATACATGTATCTCCATTGCCATTGTTTAAATTTGGAGTTAGACCACTCTTACGCTAGTGGCCTCAATTAAAGATTTCAGTTAATAACAAAGATGTCTTAGTTATGATTTTTTTATAGACGCTTTTGAAAATTAATGAAAAATCGCTTACTATTCGCTCAAAAACAATGGATCTTGCTATATTTGGACATATTGTTACTGATGATAGAATGCATTCAATTGGAATTCATCGAAATGAACCAATGGGTCGATTCAGTAATTACTACATTTTAAAGGATGTATGTTATGTAAGTGTTAATAAATCCTCATTTAATCTGATATGTATAAATTATCTAATATAATTTCATTTATCTTACAAAATATATTATTGTCGTCTCATCTCTTTTCAGTTTTTATGGACGAATAAGTCAAATAGTGAAAAAGCCACCATGATCGCCAAGAACTTGACTATTGAACTAAGCAATAAGAATACATCGCTCGAAGTATATAATGAAATCAATAAAAGTATGCCTATACTGTATAAAAGTTCTTTGTTCCACAGTGCTTGTAGTTCAGCTAGTGTGTTTTCTCAAATTGTATTTCTCTCAATCCTGTTGGAAGGAAGAAGTGGTAATTTTGAATAACAATATAATCTTGTTTATTATATTTTTCAATGTGTATTTCACTGATTTATAAAAACGCCTATGATTTCAGATTTCTCTACTGAAAATTATCGAGATATTGGAACAATTCTATCCTCCTGCACAAATGTTATTTCAGCGGAAATCCCAGAAATGTTGAAAAAACTGACAACTTCTATCCAATCTTCAGGAAAGGGTGAAATCTTCTCTAAGCAGGATCTTACTAATGCATCAAAGTGGCTGGAAACAAATTGTCCAAATGAATTTAAACTGTTTAATCAATTCTTGGATAAACATGGACATAGATGCATAAAAGAGGTACCTAAATACATTAATTTTAAAAAAATGTAATAAAAATAGTTAGATCGATATTGTGCATGTACATAATCGAATATTCTTATGGCTGTTCAACTTAATACTGCAGCATTCTATGTACTTTTAGATGGGCGGGAATATAAGAGTTATTGAAAAAAATTACTTTGAATATTTAACATTTTTTTAAATCAATATGATTTTATGATATTTGGATATATATATTAGGATGTCCCTTATTTTTCAACTTTATTATTATATAAAAAAAATTGAAAAACTTTGAGGCCTCGTCGGCGCGAGTTAAAATCATTGTACACATATGAAATTTCGTATCTGAATAGGCCATAGTAATTGTAAAAAAGATAAAGGGTATGCGTTTTCAAAATCAAAAAAAATTTTTTTTGGTCTAATCCTATATTTTGTTTACACCCTACTAGGTGTCCCTTATTTTTCAACTTGATTATTATTTCATGCATAGGGCCTACTTTCTTTTGTATTGCTATAAAACACTTGTTTAGCAAATTTCAGTTCGTTTGGAGTACAGTAACCCGTGCCGACTTGCATCGGAACATGTTCATACAACATGAAGTGAATTTCTCTAATTTTGAAAAACTTTGAGGCCTCGTCGGCACGAGTTAAAATCATAGTACACATATGAAATTTCGTATCTGAATAGGCCATAGTAATTTCAAAAAAGATAGAGGGTATGCGTTTTCAAAATAAATAAATAAATGTTTTTGGTCATACCAGGGACACCCTAATATATATATATATATATATAAGATATATCAATTAACAAATACTGTTAAGAAAGTTTGAGAGACTTGTGTTAAATAATGAGAATTTAGTTGTAGCGGAGTTGGGTTTTGATTAAAAAATCATTAGACTCAATGTCTATGACTACCATTAGGCCACCTCCCGCCCCCGACTAAAATATACATTTTGCAATTTATTTTATCATTTTTGTTGGTTCTTGCAGTTTGATTTTCTTACCGATACGTGGAGTATTGACCCTACACCTCTTATCAAATTACTTCAAACTACAGCTAAAATTCCTACTAAAAATGATGATAATCCTCTTGTAAAAACTGCAAGTGATCTTATCGAGGAGCTTGTATCTCCTATAAGTAACTCAACAAAGTAAGACCAGAAATCTTTTTTAAACAAGTTTTAGAGAAAAATAACAACAGACACTAAAATGTATAATGCTTTAATTTACAGAAAAGTGTTGAAGTATGTAATCCCAATATGCCAAAAATCTGTCGCAAGGAGAGAAACTACCAAAGCGGCTTTTATTACGTGTGTCAATAAAATGAGAATGGCTTATCTCGAATTAGGGAAGAAAATGGTGGCGGAGTGGAGGTTACCTGATAAAAAGCTGATATTTTTCATGACTCACTCGGAGTTAGGAAAATATCTTGAAACGAGAAATCCTGGCTATGTAACAAAGTAAATTCTTTTCTTCTACCTTTTTATTTTTATTGTTCATCGGGTAATGTTTCTCAGAAAATAAATTTTTAATTACAGGGCAACTTTACGGCGACGATTCTTTTCTCGTTGGGATAAACTACGATTTTCAGAATTAGTTTGGGGATTCGCAAAACCATTGACAGCTGCTGTTGACGATAAAATAATGAAAAATCGCGGCGATGTGCAAATAATTGGAACACCTGTTTACTCAGGAAAGATTGTGGCTAGAGCATGCGTTATACAATCAATTGCCGAGGTATGTACCTACTTAAAAAAAAATTCTTATTGTGTGTATTATGTGGATATCGTAGATTTAAAATCAGGGGTATCACTCAAACTTGTTGATTTGAATATAAAACTAAATGAACTTGTGATGTGTGCTGTTTTTAGACACTGTTTATTGAAATATTTTCACTACAAATTATTAAGATTTTTTGGAAAACAACAGAACAAGATTTGTTTAGGAATTTTTGAAATCGCCCGGTATAAAAGTGTATAGTTTCCTAGACCATGAAATATGAAATTAAAACGTATTTGTGAAAATTTGGTAATGTGAGATTTTCAAAACGAGGTTTTCAATAGTTCTTTTTACAAGAAATTCAAAATAAGCCCAATATTATATGTGAGTTTTTGACATAGAAAAATTCAACCCTGTTTTCAGATCGATCAACTACAATCGGGTGATATTTTGATTACCCACAGTACTGACATTGGCTGGTCTCCATACTTTCCTCTTATCGAAGGAGTTGTAACGGAATTAGGAGGACTTATATCGCATGGTAGGAAGCAATAGAAAAATACCTTTACGTTTTAGTGGTCAACATTTCGGGATTTCATTGCTTATAACTTTTGTGCAATTGATAATTGAGATTCTGTGGCAACTATGCTTCCAGGAAGATTTAAATAATGATTGACATTTTCCAGACTGTATTTTACTGTTGGGCTAACATGCACGAGGTTGCGGGTTCGATCCCCGATGGGATTAATATGACGCGTTTATTTTGAATGTGGTTTTTCACATTTTTTTACTATGTGATACCTTGGACTTGCGCTGAAGCGTAAAACTGATCACTTATCTGTATTTTTACATTAAAAAAATATATATTTTCCTTATCTGCATCATGTATAGGGCACTGCATTGGTCCATCAAATGCAAGGTAAATTCATATCTTCATAAACTGCATAAAAAATATGTTATATCAGCATACAAAGGCTAAGTAATGTTTTTGTGTGTAATATAATATATTTATGTTTCTGATGTATTTTAAAAACATTTCAAGGGGTTAGAGTCGTAAGAGGGAATGCACAAAAAAAAATGTTTTTAATTATCAGCTTAAATTACAAAAAATATATAAATGTGTTCTTCGTGATAGGAATCTGGGTCATATCAGTAACCACTTATCTGATAAGCTTCATCGTTATGTCACTAATACGATATTCGTTTTTAGTGCCATTTTAGTGTGTAACTTTTGTTTGAGTACCCGATTTTGATGCCGAATAAAAGTTCTTAGAATAAAAATTGAGAAAAAATGTAAGAACCGGGTTGTGGTCTAGTGGTAGATTCGAGGACTCCGGATTAGAATCTCTAGGTTCGAATCCCACTCCAGCACAACTTGTTTCCTGCTTTCTGACACAGTTATTTCCGACTATTTGAAAGCAGTCCCAAAACTGAAATATTTGAGTATATCATAAGAGCTCAAATGTTTCTTTTTTAAAAAAAAAAAAAAAAAAAATGAATGTTTTATAATGCTTACAGGAGCGGTAGTAGCGAGAGAATATGGCCTCCCGTGCATAGTCGGTGCTCAGGGAGCTACATCTGTTTTCAAAACTGGAGATCTTGTACTACTGGACGCTGTTATGGGTATATTGCAAAAAGTTGAAAATAACTAAGCTAACCTATTAATACATTGATTGATAAAGCCATCGTCAAAGTATATGGCCCCTTGATACACTTAATGTTCCGCAAGTTGGTATCATCGTTTTGAAAGTGCTGCTAGTAAAGGGTTAACTCCAGTCAATAATTGATGTTTTTCAAACATGTCCGTAATTAAAATATTTTGTACTATACATATACAATGTTATAATGTTATACATAATGTTTAATATATTATTAGGTAATAAAAATAGTATTTTTATTAAGTATTGCATTTTTTCACCAATAAACATGTCGTCAAAACACTGAGCAACGTTTGGTTTGGCTATGGTTGTAACTCTCTGGTGATATGTATGTAGGTTCGACACCTTTCCAAAATTTATTTCCTACTTTCATCCGTTCCGATTTATCACCCGCCCGCGTCGTTTCTACAGAAGTCAGTCTCGAAAATCGCCCCGATCAGCGCAGAAGCATAACCTCGAACCTCATCAACATCCGTTCTTCCTGTTAAATCCAAAACCTGTTCTTCCTTTGTTTTATTTATTACACAATCCCCTTCGTGTCAAACCTCAAAATTCCTTCACAATAATCAAAGCCCAAAACCCCTCGGTTAAAGTGAATTGCAGCGTTATTGTGATTGTGTCCCGCCAATAATCCTGGTGCTCTCCAGACTCCAGAGTGGTCCAATCCATCCTGGTGGTCCTTCATAAGCGCTGTTTCTCGGTCCAGTGGTCCGCATAAGCGCTGTTTCTCGGTCCTGGCGAAGAGACCCGCTGGTAAGTTCTTCCATATTAAATTTCCGATCCTCGTTCGGATGAAGTCACCAGGGAGTCTCGCCAGGGCGAATCCAACGTTGGATAGGAACTCTGCGTTACTTATTAGATTTTAATTCAGCAAAAGTTTTACAAATTGGCATGACCAAAACAATTAGTACGACAAAGTGATTTATCTCAAGCCTAGGTAAATGTGATGTTGTTTTCCTCGGTTACTGAGCCTTTTGAGGTAGTTAAAATAAAATAAGATATAGTAGGTTAGTCAAATGAAAAACTTTTATAACGTGGCATGCACGTTAAGGCTTAGTTTATTATAAACATACAAAACCTATGTAATTTATATAAACCCAATTTTGTAAAACATTTAAAAAGTTAAAACTTCTTTCAGTCAAAAAAACATGAATTCAGTAAAACTATTAAAATTAAACAATCACGTTATATATTTATTTTTCAGTGATTTTTTGAAGCACAAATTGATTTTAATTTGGATCTTTGAACAGTATCCTGAAAAACAAAAAACAAAATGTTTAACCAAGGTCTTGTATATGAAATTGAATACAAAAACAAAAATTCTTGACAAAGGCCTATCCAATAAATTTAAATGAATAAGCACAAGAGGACAGGTGCGATAATTTTTGGTATCGGTTAATAAATAAGCAAGATATACGAAGTTAAATATTAAAAGGCTGAAAAGGTAAACCGAACATTTGACCACGAGGCCAACAATATAACAGGCCAAGGCGCGTGGGCAAGTAAGTGCTGTTATATTGCTAGAAGAAAGGTAATAGAAACAAATATCGGTATAAAATATAAAACTATTAAAAATGAAATATATAAACGAATAAAATGTGATTGTTGTGTTTTACGTTATATTTCGATTTTTCATACAATTACCTTCCTGATATAAATGTCAGTGATTACAAAGAAACTATGGATGTTCTATAATTAGGTACTTACTGGATCACAACAGCATCTATTTTCCATGTTAGCCACTAACTTCTGAGCAAACTGATTATAGTACTTCCATTGTAACGTTTCCGTGTTTATTTTATCCCTAAAAGTCGACCAATCATTGTCTGTTCTTGAAATAGTGTCAGTTTTGTTTCCTGAAATTTAATTATGAATTTCAAAATCAATGTAGACTCTTGACACATTTAGAAAGAAGCTATACATGGTTGGTCTTCTTCATTTGCCACGTTCGCTCCTATGTGAAGCATGTGGACCTCACTAGAGATCCCTCCAGGAGACCCTATCGCCATCCAACTCTCGCCTCTTCCATGTCAGGCTCGCATCCATCTATGATTGGTCTATGTTTATACAAATTCATTATTTATTTTCAGTTCTTGAAATCCCCCCTAAGGCTTTTTAAAGTTTGTCAATCTTTATATCTTAGCCTCTCTTTTTTCATTAAAATTAGCATGCAAATATTAAATACACGTTTTCTCTGAAAACCGTTGTTTAGTTTTCAAAAAATCAACAAAACATAAAGGCAGTATTTGACCTTGGTAACAATGAGTTCACATGATAAAGGACGGCAAATTTATGGAACCTTAAGAACAGATGTTTATTTTTTTATGTCGTTATGATACATTTTCTTTTGATTAAATTAAACATCAACTATCTCAGTTTATTATGCCTCCATATTATTATTATTGTAGAACTTCGTTGATTATATCGCACAATATAATAAGTCGAACGTTGACATCTTGTTGTGTTCATACAAATATTAATACAAATCCAAGTACCTGTTGATTCAGCTATTTTTTTTCGTGCCTTCTCAACAGTATCATAGAACCATTGATTCCATACTTCTAAGGTAACAGAGAAACAGTGTAAAACTTTAGCACATTGTTTAAATTGTGTAACTTCATCTGTAAAAAGGTTATTTCTTTACTGAGATACATGTTTTTACCGAATAATACAAATTATAATTATTATATTATGTCATGAAAATATAAATATTTGAATATATCAAGACGTGCTTACTTGGAGAGAACGATGTGTCTTTTGGTAATATTGCATTGATGACATTCATCTCATTTATTCTTGAATTTGGGCAACAAGTGGTGCACGGGGGAGGTAATAGATCTGCTCCAGCATTTTTGCATTTTTCTAATTTACTTGAAACGCAAAGTTTTTTTATTTTCCCTTTATTTTTATCGTCTTTATCTCCATCACCGTCCTTGGACGAGGAATCTCCATTACCATCTACTACAGGAGGTGGTGGTGGTGGGGGGGGAGGTTGCGGGGGCGGTGGTGGGGGAGGTGGTTTCACTAGAAATCATCATTTTAATAAAGCATTATTCTTCGTCATCCAAATAGGTTTAAAAATTTACAAAATAGTGAAATTTTGCCCAATTTACAGGCTTCCTACTTCAATAACACAATAAAATATTAACCAAAGCAATACAAAGGTTTCTGTCTTCATTAAATTGAAAAGTTTATCGTTTTTGTGGTTTGTAAAAGTACTTTGGGTACTCTGCTAATTTCAAATGGTGCCTTGCTATTTTACTTAAGATAAATGTATCGCATACATTCAATTCGTTTTTAGTCTCGCTCACTTTATAATCACTAAATTAAAAATAACTTTTAACATTACAGAACAGATAAGAGATTTCTTATTAATTTTATTTATATAATATAAAATAAGATGTAAGTATTTTTACATCTTTCTTACAAATGTTTAATAGTTACCTTCTTTTGGTGGTTTAGGATCCGGCTTACGGGGCTGAAATCACATTTATATTCTTAATAATCGTAATAGTGTCAAAAATTTGGTGATAGATTAGGTGGTATTCAATACTCAATTGTGATTAGTAATTGTGTCACTCGGGAAATTATTTAGGGTTGACAATATTAAAACATAAGAACAGTATATATTATAGTTATTGGTTTTGACTGTTGCTATAATGCTTATTGTATACATTATAGTCAAATGTAAGAATCTACTACATGTTGCATTTAAATAAATTATAAAAAAATAATAGGAGCTAGAACCCCAACTGTCCATGCGCTCACGAGCTGCAAGACGAGTTGTGATCTACCCAATCAAGTTGAACCGTATGAATGGGGCAAAATTCCAAACCGTCCGTTCGCTTTGTAGCCGCAAAATGAGTAGTGGTCTATCCTCGTACATAGTAAAATCGTTTTACCCGTGAAGCGTCACGTCTGACTGCCTACTTTTTAATAACATTTCAACTTTTACTACAACCCATACCATTCTAATATCACATGTATAATTCACTAGCTTAAACATATAACTAACTAACTAACTAACCATCACGCCATTTCCCCGTAGGGGTAGGGAGAGAGGATAGAACGCCATACCACTCTGTCCTGACATACTTCCTTTGCTTCCTCTACATTCATACATCTTCTCATGCACATACGCCGATTATTCCGACTTTTCGCATGACCACTTTCAAGTACTTGACGTACTTGGTCATGCCATGTCTTTCTCGGCCTTCCGCGGCTTCTACATCCAGGCACACTTGCATTTAAACTTCTTTTAGCCGTTCTTTCATCACTCATTCGCTCCACATGACCAAACCATCGTAAAAGCCCTTTCTTAATTTTGTCGATAATGCTTATCTCAACCTTGCACTCTGCTCTAATTTCGACATTTGTACACCTATCATACATAGTCTTACCACACATTCACCTGAGAGATCGCATTTCAACAGCATTCAGTCTACTTTCATCCTTCTTAAACATATAAATCTGCTTAAATTGTTAATAGGGGGCTAGAAATACATGCCTTCCATGCGATTTGTGATCTAGCCTCATTTTGTACAGATTTTTAACAAACAGCCAGCGCTTTAAAAATGGTTCAAATATAAATAAATGTGCTTACAGAAATGATGAAATGATGAAAAAACAACAAAAGTGATTATTAATTTATGTCAAGATATCCTACGAGTAATGGTCGTATTGTCCAATAAACTTACTGGTTCCGGTTTTACTTCCGGAATGGGTTCCTGTACTGCTGTGGAAGGTTCAGGAACTGTAATTTCAAGCTGTTGATCAGTAGGTTCACTAACGTCAGGTTTCGGTTTCCGTGGTTTTTTTTTTGGTCGTTTTTTTTTTTTGTCTTTTTCTTTTGTTTCTTTTGTTGGTATAATAGTTACAGGCGGGGGAGGCGGTGGCGGAGGCAGTTTAGGTTCTAAAACATATGAAAAATATATTGTCACTTACCTGCACTACATCACTTTATATTTTAAAACTCACATTTTATTCAGTAGAACACATTATAATTTTGCACCCTTAAATGTGAAGAGAGCTAACCCACATACAATACATATATATGTGACTTGGCTCTCTTCACCACCACGGCGATGAAGTGATTTTTGACAAAGTCATTATTAGATTCTCTATTTAAGAACCTACCACTGAGCCATGGTCATACTTAACTTTTTTCTACACATCCTCCGTAGAGTACCTAATGGCTAAGACGCTTGACTCACGATACGGAGGTTCTGGGTTCGATTCCCGGTGAGAACACAAACATATTTAAATAAACTATTTTTTCTCAAGCCTGGGTGGTTGTGTCGTTGTTCACCTCTGTTATTGGGACTCATGGCCTGTTGAGATGGTAATATAAATATATTACAAATTGCAATGTCGGATCTAAATTTTATCTTTTTTTTTATTACACTAGAAGTCTTTCTAATAACAATATCTCTAACATCGCAAAGTTTTAAATCTCAAATAAATAAAATTTGTGAAATAAATTATTATAATTTAAATTGCTAAGAAGGAAAAATGTAGGAATTTTATTCATTTTTAAAACCGCGTTCTGCCATACTGTAAAGTAGTGTTTTTCATTTACGCTATTGTTAATTGCTGCAGTCGATATAAATACTAATAAAAAAACATAGGTGTACAAATGTCGAAATAAGAGCAGAGTGCAAGGCTAAGATAAGCATTATCGACAAAATTAAGAAAGGGCTTTTACGATGGTTTGGTCATGTGGAGCGAATGAGTGATGAAAGAACGGCTAAAAGAAGTTAAAATGCAAGTGTGCCTGGATGTAGAAGACACGGAAGGCCGAGAAAGACATGGCATGACCAAGTACGTCAAGTACTTGAAAGTGGACATGTGAAAAGTCGGAATAATCGGCGCATGTGCAAGAAAAGATGTACGAATGTAGAGGAAGCAAAGGAAGTCTGTCAGGACAGAGTGGTACGGCGTTCTATCCTATCTGCCTACCCCTACTACTACGGAGAAATGGCGTGATTAGTTAGTTAGTTTAGTTAAAAAAACAGAGAAAAAATATTACCTACTTTTATTAACTCCCTTCGGTCTTTTAGGTTTATCCTAAAAACAAAGAAATGTTACGAATCATTTTTTAAAATTCGAGTACCCACTTCAAACAAATAAAATGAGGAGTAATTTACCTTTTCATCTTTACAACAAGTGCAGTCCGTTAATTCACCTGAAAGCTCTTTTGCTATGACTTCTGTAAATGTTATAAAATGTCTAGTTTATTATTGTACACACCACAATAGAATTACACAAAAGACATTTAATATAAAAACATACACGAAGGTACAATATAACAGCACATAACACAAATATCGAAATAACCATTATGTTTTTTCCTTCTCGTTTGAGAGTGATTTTTATGTAATATTTCCCGCGTCATCTGATACAAAGATAAGCGTCATGTGTTCATAAAATATATGCATAGCACAAATGAATCGAACAAAATATTAGAATTGGCCAAAACCTGCAACATACGGTGCAAAAAAAACATGCCATTTACGTCATCTGATACAAAGATGGGACTAGGTAGTAGCAGCAAATAGAGACAGAAAGAAACAGTCTGCAAGTTCCTGAGTGGCTGAAAGTACCCGGCAGACTGCTTCAACGAGGTCAAAAAAGAGTTGCTACAGAGTCGTCATTTTATAATATTTTCCGACATCTTTTTTGTATTGTATTTATCTATCGCTTTTTCTTCTACTAAAATAAAAAATAATCAAAAAATTTAAGCCGTTTAATCATAATCAAATTCATTTTACCAGAAAAAGCCTTGTCATCGCAACGAAATGTACCCTTTTTCTCTTGCATATCCTTAACCCAGATACTCAACTGCAACGATAACAAAACAATCATATATGGTCATATTTTTTATGAGCTAATACAAGTACAAAATGCATAGTGCCTTTGTCCGTGTCTTTCTTAAAAAATAAGGGCGCTATAGAAGGTAAAATATATTTTTATAAACTAATAATTTGATAATCGAATATGATGGTGAAGCAAGTAACGAAAACCCCAAAAATACATACCTTTTTGGCCATTAAAATAAGAGAATTTTGCTTGGGCTCTTTAGGTTTATTGGCATCCACATCCATTAGACAACACAATTCGTTATAAATGATGCAGGTTAAACTTGATTCCCTATAAAAGAGATAATTATGTAACAGACTGATGTTAATATCTCTAAATATCAAACTGCGTCGATCAACTTCCTATATCAATTTAACATAATTGAAGAAATTATTTTTTTATTATTATTACTTCTTCTCTTCCTTTTCCGCACCCAATGGTGCATAGACTGCATAAGGCACTGCATTGCTACACCAAGTGCTTGATTTTGATATTATATATTGCATGTTTATTATTATGATGCATTATTATACATTTTGTTTTTAACAGAATGTTTTAATCGTAAATATATCATCGTTTTTAGACAATGTTTAAAATTTGGTCAAAATTTTATTTTACAGTAAAACCGGGACATAATCAACGCACGTTCTGTCAGGCTAAAATAAACATGGGTTAGAGGTCTTATGGAATAAGAACTACTGGGACTTCTAGACACAGTTCGGCAAAACCTTTTTTTGGTTTATTGTGATTTAGTTTTGGTACGACATGCGACAGTTCAATCTATTGAAATAATTCAAAACCAATTCAACGTTTATATAAACAAAACTCACCTTTTTAGATCAAACTCATTGATTTTTTTCAAAAGCTTCCTTATTAATGAACATGAACTTTTTCCATTGTTAATTTGACAACATTTTTTATCCTTCGGTCGTGGTTTACTAGGACATTTGATACTGAGGAGAAAACACGATCATAAAATTAAACATCTACTATAAAGGAACTCATAAAATATATTTCTATTTCTATTTCATATTTTTAAAGGGAAACAGACAATTTATTTTTATTATATTAAAGCGAACTACCATAAAGTTAATGGTAACATTCAAATTGTAACAAGAATATTATTATTTTATTACAAGAGTTTGTAAAAATATTTGGCACATACGTTTTCTTTAAAATTTTGTTTTTAATCGACCTTAAGCAATTGTTAACATTTACTCCCATGTACTCGCCATGAACAATCCCTTTCAAGTGTTCAATCTGTAAAAATAATGAATCACAAATTACTAAAATCATTATCATAAGCGTCACCCATATTATTTCATCTTTCGTCGATATTTTCTTGTATTAAAAATAATAAAATAAAGGTTAGTTGTCTATCTCGCCATGTAGTGGCATGTTTAACTGCCATGCATGTGGTATCTTGGAGTGGCACTGAATTATTATAATGTTTTAAGGCGAGACAGACTAGAAGACTAGTATTATGTAGACTTATACACAATCGAAGAAAAGAAAAGAAGGAAACGTTAATTTTCTTTGGTAAAGGACCATTTGAGTTCATCCAAATATATCATATATATATGGCGGCTTTAAAGGCAGCTTAAGCTCCTACGTCACTGCGACCTATTTAGATCTGTTTTAACGGATCTCTTTGAGTTAGTTCTCACCCTCTTGGCCTAGGTCTTGCAAAGGCAAGGATTAGTACATCCATTGCTTTATTTCCCCCTCCAAGTCCAGGTCTTTAAGGAAGCGGGCCACTAGGTAGGGACGTAGGGAGCAAACTTCTTATTTACATCATCCAGCCCGATCAAGAAACCTCCAGGAATGTTAATAATTTTTTTATGTAGTGCATCGCAGTCACATAAGATATGTATAGGTGCTACCTCATTTGAACTGCAGAAACTGCAATTAGTGGAATTCAAGAGGCCCATTCTGTTGATTTTTCGTTCAATCATCAGTGCCCTGGTTATCACCCTTACCTGACTCTTGACTTAGTTTTAGTAGATCGTATGTAAAGTTATCAGAGTATCTTTTCAGTACTGCTTTTGTACGGAGCTAACTGGCAGCCTAAAGTCAGACCATTATGTTCTAACTATGCGACTCAAATCTGAAGATCATTACGAGGAACACATTTCGGCGACCCGCAATAGGTTTCTGGGCCTATCGGGAAAATTTCCGCCCTTAGACTTACCAGTTCGTCATCAGTCAATGTCTAAATGGTAGGGCACGTTAGTGTTATGTTGTTGTAATCACCAATGCCATTGAGCGCCCTTATATACTATACATATACATAATACATACCCAAATGTAATTTTTTTTTTGACTATTTTCAACTAGAACAATTTGAACAAAATTTAAAACTGTAAAAAAAAATGTTTACCATTTCAGGAGCCAAAACATTATTACTTTCCCTCCAACTATTTAAAGCATATCTCTTGGAGGGTAAAGCTAAAAGGTTAATATCCGTTGACCTAGACTTAATGGAATGCTTGAGTCTAAGAACTTTATCCACTTGATCGCAGTCACATGTTCTGAAACAATGTTGTAAAGTAAATAAACAAAATTTCAAATATTATTAATACCTCAACATCGACAGAGAAACTCTGGAAACGAATGTGGACTATCTAGGCGTTTACAGGGCCTATGACCTGTCGTTGCCTGAGTTAAGCGGCCACTTGATGTATTACAAGATTCCCCATTCCGCCCATTATCTGACAACCATATATGACAAATTTCGGAGCATCTATTAGTATGAATGATCACACGTCGTTTCACTTTAATGAGATATTTCTCACTGGTGACATCTGTTGAGAAAATTGCTAAGCACTTGGCTTTCACCTTTTTTGGTGTAGGTAAGATTCATCCGAATTTAATTACTTATTAGAAGACGCCTGAAGATGTCTCTTCGCTTATACATTTAACTAGTAAATTTTTAACAACATTTTGAAACGTGTGCAAATACTTGTAGACAAATTACTGGATATTACCCAGCATGGTAATCCAGTAATTTGTATACAAGTATTTGCACACATTTCAAAATATTGTTTAAGATAAGCTGTATAAAGAAAAATAATACTCATTTTAAAAAAAATAACACAGCAACATATATTCTATATTTTATACTTTTTCTTTGAGCCACCTCTCGATAGCCCGAAAATGTTCATGTTTTTCAACTCGTTGAAGAGATTTATTCCACTATAGTAGGGATGTAGCTTTAAAGCTGATGTGGATCTCAACTTAGGGACTTACTAATTCAGTACACAAATTTTAAAAATAATTTATTACCTTGAAGCTGGCCTAACTCGATCTCCTCGGTCCATATTGAACGATCAAAATTATCTTATTTTAATTTAAAATAATAAGAAACTTATTTGTTACTGTTAAATATTATATTACGTTTATCTGAAAATATAAAACCGTTTGCATGAATTTGATTATAATATTATCTAATACACATTCTGAAATAAATTTTTTACTTTTATATTTACCCACTATAGCCGAAAAAAACAATAACACATTCTATTAACATACTAAACAATTTATTGTAAAATTACAATACTTAGAATTAATTTTGGTGACTTAGCGATGAAGAAAAAAATTGTTTAGTCTTGTAAGTTTTGTGAATTTGATTGTTTTGATAATTTAAAAAATGGAATGATTTCTAAATGTATTATTGTTAGAGTAGGTACCTATTCAAATGGGATGTTTACAACTAGCTTTTTTATTACATGTGTGGTGTTGCAATCTAAATAAATTTATCTGATTTTCAGGGTAAAAAGCTTTATGTTTGGGACTAAGTACAAAAAATGTTTTAAAGTATAGTATAATTAATTTCATGCATTTATATATATACTTGGTGCACCAATGCAGTATCCTATGCACTATCTGGTATCACTAAGGGAATGTATAAGTATACATACCTAGCTGTTTAATTAAAAAATAAATTTCAAAGACTATTAGAATTTATAAAAATATTCGTTGAACACCTTACTTATTACTTTGATTTTTTTGAAATCTAAGCCTAGTTACTGAGTGATAGATGACTCTTATAAAAAATAAAAAACGTACCTACTATCACACGTGTATTATTAGATATACAAAATAATGAACATAACCAGATATTATTATACACTACTACAACTTCTTTTCACTGTGCATACAAAATGGTGCATAGAGCACTGCTTCGCAGCAATCTCCAACAACTGGAGACGAGAAGTCGCGGCAGCGGACCTAGCTTGGGCGAGTACTCCGGATGCCTCGGGAGAGCCCCATCCCGGGCTGCCTCTTCTTTACGCCTCCATAATCTCACCGTCCTGGTCTACCAGGACCGATGACCGTCTTCCGGATGCACTCGGCAGAGCTGATGGATGAGGGCTTAATAAAGAGGCGAGAGAGCTGGCCGGCGATAGGATCTCCTAGAAGGATCTAGTGATGTACACATTTTGTGGAAAATGTGGATAGGAGCGAATGTGGCGAAAGAAGAAGAAGAATAGATTGCCTTATATTATCTCTACCAAAACCAGATTGAATTATTTTATTTTAACTTTAAATGGCGTCATATATTTTAAAACTTTTAAAGAACGATAAGGGATTTTTCCATCGCTGTTAATTATTGTTAAAGATTTTTGAAAACATATGTATAAGGAGATATGGCTCTGGCAGTAAAAATCAGTAAATGATTGCTATTTTGTGCTCTTTGTATTTAAACTGACATGGAATATATTTTATAACAACCCACATAAATAGATTTATATAAATATAAAGAAGATTTGAGCACTGTTTCATTGTTCATTAATTACGGAGCAAAGATTCCGCGCTTTCCGGTGATATGTATTTTGTACAACATGAAAAGATTTGAATATCGTGAAAACATGAAAATTCCTAGATATTGTTTTTTTAATGACCATTGTATTTCGATAAGGAGACACTGAGGGATCATAAGGGTGGGGGCATCATGATTTTCTTTTGAGTTGATCGACGCTGTCGCCCTCTTGATTTAATTTCACCCGGAATCTTTGACCCTGCAATTTTCAGATGCATTTGAAAAAAATATTATTTAAGTCCTTCATAAAATAGTGTGCTGGCAGAGAGTCAGGGGTGGGCTGTAGGGGGCTCGGAGGGGCTCGCGCGAGCCCCTTGTTAAATTTGACTTGGGCCGGCGAGCCCCTTGTTAAATTAAGAGAAATTAATATTCTCAGATCAAATCAGTACATAAATGCAATTTCAGTGGATGGTTCAAATGTATTATGAAACCTCAAACTTTGTTGCCTTTTGAAATTTCTCGAGAAATATATTTATTAGGGATGCGCAATAAAAAAAGCCTGCCCATTTTTTGTCTATAGACTTGTTGAATTAAAAAAATTTCTACCGTAAAAAAACAAGTCATATCTATATTTTGTCGTTTGATGTGCATATTAAGTATTTTTAATTGTTTTTCATTATTATGTATTGGTGTTTTGGATAGTTAGAACAAAATGATCCACCTCCCCCCCCTCCCCCTTCCCCCTCCACCCATCCCACGAAACCCCCCTCCCAACAACCTCCCCCCGCGAGCCCCTTGTTAAAAAAATTGGCAGCCCACCCCTGCAGAGAGTCCCCAAGGCCTCTATAACAGTCGCAGGTGGAGGTGGGATCGATTCCTCAGTGACCATTGTTGAAGTTGAAATGTAACAAATTTTGTAATGTTATCTTGTAAAATTATCTAAATTTGTGATTTTATCCCCGATTTTTCTACAAACTATTTATTTTCGTCGCTGCAAATTAATAATTCTGCATTGAAATACTTTTATGTGATTCGCAATTATAGAATCGCGTAAAACGGAGGAATACAAAAATTCTGAAACCCGTATCTTTTATTAGTTATATAGATTTTCTAGCCCTTTTTTTTAAGTTGTAGTAAAAACATATTATCACCATAGATTTGTGATATTATTTGCCTTAGGTTAAGACCTGTGCACTGTACCTATGGTTTATATTGGCGGCCTCTTCCGTAACGTTAAAAGTTACTTATCTCAAGCCTGAGTGTATATATGATGATTTATCCTCGGTAACTGGGCCTTTTGAGGTGATTAAAATAAAATAAATAAATTGTAGGAGGTTAATCTAATGCAAAACTTTTATAGCGTAGCATGGCACGTCAAGGCTTACTTTATTATAGGTAAAAATACAAATCAATCAAAACAAATAAAGTACAAAACATATATATGTATGTACTTAATATACACTAATTTTACAAAACATTTTATGTTAAAACTTCCTTCGGATTTAAAAAAAAACGTGAATTCAGTAAAATTATTTAAGTTAAACAATCACATTACCTATTAATCCGTCAACAAATTCTTAGAAAGTGATGTAGAAGACGATGAAGGAGGCTTTTTGACTTCAGAGATGGGTTTGGGGTCGTTAGGTAAACATCCTAAAAGTATCGAACCTGAGAGGTCCTTATAGTTTGACAAACTCACTAAATCAGTTTCAACATTTTTTAAAGTAAAATAAATTAAGGTCACCAGTGGTGTGTAAAAGGTGCCTTTCTAGGGGTTGGTCTCTCTTTCTAGGGATTTTTATTTATTTATTAGCACATATACGCCTGTTGGCATTTACATTGCATCAAAATACATTTATTAAGTTACTTTACAATTACATTAATTTATATTGCATCAAAAGTACATTTATTAAGTTACAATACAATTAATAAATTTGGGTATTAAGATGAATGAACTACTTCAAAAACAAGTTGTAAAAAGTTACAAAATACATATGTATAAAAGGTAATAAAAAGGAAATCACAATTCAAGATTACTTGATCGAGCTGCCATAAATTTGCAAAGAAGTAGGAGAAGACAAAAGTAGTCAAAAATAGATAGATCTCCCGTGACGAGGGTCTCTTTCTTACGTATAGATATTCTGCCGTGCAAAGCCTAAACTGCAGTGAAAGCAAAACCACTCTGATTCAACTTGCCCAAGAGGGTGCGAAGGTAGGTTGGGTTTATGGGGAAAGGAATGGTGAAATAATAGTAAAATGTTTTTTCAATAATTTTATTTCGGTGTGAACAATCACAGATAAAGCTAACATCTAAAGCATACTATGCACTATGTATGACCAAATTATATTTTAAAATACATTTAATTAATATAAAATACACCATGGATAATTAATTTAAAATAAAAATTGAGTAATTTTTACAGTTAACTATTAAAAGATATAACAATCAGTATATGTATGTTTAATTTTTCCATTCCACCAATAATAGTATGTTAGAGATAGACATCCAAAATTGTTATCTTTAAGAATGTTAAATAGGTAGTTCAATTCCCTTTATAGTACAAAACAGTATAAATATATTCAAAATATCCTTTTGAAATTTTAGCTATAATTATTTTACTTTAAACTCCATTCTATGTAAAATAGAGATTCACTTACTTTAAATAAAAAACTTTTGTTCTCATTTATGATTGAAAGGCACATTAATAAAATATTTGTTTTTGCGTCCATTTTAAATTTGTAGAATCAGATCTGGGAATATGTCGAAATTCCATTAATATAACTACAATTTTGTGTCAATATTTTTTAAAATAATTTTGTGCATTATGATGCTTTACTTAGCTTATTAAGTAACTTGTTGTCCTTGTGTAGGTATACCTTTTAACCACTGTTTATATTATATATTGAATATACCCTATAAAAATATACTTTATTATACTTTCCTAAAGCAAACCTAAAATATAAATAAATCTTATCATATGTACAACCAAGTATTAAGGCCAAATATTGGTCATTGCTTCACCTCGCCTACAGTTTCCTATGTTCATTTCTACGTAATAAGCATTAATGATGCATAAAACCTGTCAATTTAAATTTGAGGAATCAAGCAAACCCATTGGGCAAATTTGTTTAACAAATAAATAGTAAAAACAAAACTCTATATGAAATATTCCACTTCGTTAAACATTATTAAAATTACAAATGTAAACAGATTTATGGAATATCTCCTATAGGATAATAATATAATGTTTCATGCATCAAATTATAAGACAATGAAATTCTTACCGCGAAACACTAAAATACATCACCATATAATTAGTATGAAAATAGTAATTTTTATTCTTTAGAGACTACATTGTATGAAGGTACAATCTACATAAATAAAAATATTTATACACGTATTTACTTATTTTTGCAAGTGATTCCAACACGTTTTATTACTGCTCCATTTGAAAAATATAATTTATCAATATCAATATAGTGTTTTACTATTTTATCCGAAAAGTAAAGTTTACATCAGAATGAAATCATACAAGAATACATTATTTTGGGTATTGGCCTAATTTTTAATTGTTTGGAAAAATTTAGCTAAGCTATCTCTGGATTGTTAACAAGCGTAACAACTTACCACAATATATTGTCATAATGTTTCATTAGTGACTTACAGTGACTTTGGAAAAACTGATTTTTATGTAATTAAATAAGTGTAGTCTCTGCTGAACAAGGCCAGTGTTGTGTTGCCAAACCTTACTGATTTATAAAATGCAGGCGTTAAAAACAAACATCCGATACATCGGATGTAGGTACACCTACCAATGTTTGAAAAAAGGACTAATTCAAAATCATTAAAGTAATAAGATAAACCAGACTTATGCTACCAGTGACATCTATAGTTTTAGTTAAGTTTTCTGAACAAATAGTCAAACCAAGCAAAGCCCGTATTTGTACCTTTTCTGGGCAATAAGAAAAAAGAAGGTTAGTTAAAGCCATGTAGGTCAGACAGTATCATTGGCCAACACTGTTTTGCTACATGTGAGATCTATGATTTTAGAAAAAACTCACGCAACTAAAATTATGGTCTGCCGGTTTCAAGACGTAACCCGTTTCTTTAACGTAATATTAAAATGTAAGACCACAAAGATAATGCTTTGAATAATAATAATTAATTATATGTATAAAAGCATGGATTTCATAATGTAGCAAAACGGTGGTTGGTCTATAGGTACAGGATTAATTTTAAGTCAGTTAACAAAAAAAAACCCTGAATTCAGTATCGTTAATAGAACCCATTTCAATAAAAAAAACATGTACTCGTTTATTTTTACGATTGATTATTTTTATTCCTAATAATTTTTTACAAATTACGCACACCCTACTCACAGCTGGTCATCTGAGTTCATGCGTGGCGCATAAGGGTAAGTGCGACGGGGGAGTGCGCGCGGGGCGGATGAGCGCGCCGCTCGCGCAGTCCCGCCAACGAGAGGGGAGGGGGGCGGACGGACACTCCGCCTAGGGTGACCAAGTATTCTACTGTTTCTGGGGATCATTTGGGTGCACTTTTCTTTTTTTTTATTTGAGAAAATAAATGTTTTTTTATTGCAATGGGTTCTATTAATTCAGGGTTTTTTTGTTAACTGACTAAAAATTAACCCTGTATACAGTACAGTCATTTCTCAAACGAAAAATGGTGTCTTGATCAATTTTAGAGTTTACGGTTTGGCAACACTGAATAAGACAATATTATGTGATGTGATGTGATGTAGAGTGTGTCTCAGTTCAGTTGCAGCCGCAGTCGCGTAGTTCGCGGTTCCCCAGGGGCACTGGGGGGCGGTAGTTGTTGATGACGTGAACACCTTCATCACAAGGTCTGTCCTCGTTGGATCCGTATGTTCGCAGAACTCTGAATTTGTTCAACTGAAAATGGAAAAATGAAAACCATTAATCACTGTACCTCCTTTACTGATATTTTTTCAAATCTTGAGTTATTGGCGCTGTCAAAGAGCGCGGAAAAAAGTCTTTAACTTCATAAAATTATTACTATTCTACTACATACTTTCAACGCAGTGCATCTTGATCATTTTATTATAACACATGAAAGTACGATGATCAGTCTAAAACTTCGGCACCAAGGTATCACACATGGAATATATAATATGAAAGTCATATGTATATCAATATTTCATTTTGACCCCCTACGGGAATCGAACCCGCGACCGCATGCACGGTAGTCAAATGCGCTAGCACTATGCTACGAGGGTGACAACGCTTTTAACAATACTTTTGAGAAATGAAAACTTCTTGTGTTATAAAAAGGAATTGTATAAAAAGGGTTGGTTGGAAGATAATGCTAAAAAGCAATAAGCCCGCTCTTGTACTCTTGCTATGTAATGCCAATGATGCATAGGGCACTGCATCGGTACACCAAATGCAGGGTATCTTGATAATTTTATTACATGAAGGTAGGATGATCAGTCTTACGCTTCAGTACCAGTCCAAGGTATCATACATGAAATTCACATGTAAATAAATATTTATGTTGTCCCCCTACGGATCAATAATAAATAAATTTAAATAAATAAAAAGGAAGTAAATAATTCCCATATACACTTAATTTATCCCTCCCTGCTGATCCTACCTCTTAACTCTGACCTAATCAGAAGACAGAGTGGTATGGCGTTATATCCTCTCTGCCTACACCTACGGGGAAATGGCGTGATGGTTAGTTAGTTAGTTAATCAGAAGAGTCCCATAGGTATACTCAGTGCTTTTTTTTTTAAAAAAAAAAAAAGGTGCCGGAACACACTTCTTGTCAAGACTTTTAATAATAAAAAATATATTCAAATGAAA
This sequence comes from Micrasema minimum, assembly GCA_022494985.1. Taxonomy (NCBI): domain Eukaryota; kingdom Metazoa; phylum Arthropoda; class Insecta; order Trichoptera; family Brachycentridae; genus Micrasema; species Micrasema minimum. The sequence goes on along the minus strand of JAGVSP010000216.1, from coordinate 21,116 downwards.
TTAAAAGGAGCTAAGCCACGAAACGCACAAAAAATATTGCAAATATTTTTTCGTTTAATTGATTTTAAAATAAAACCGTGAAAAAAGGTGCCGGAACGCCGTTCCACCGCGTTACATGGAAAAAAAAGCCCGTATACTTCCTGTACAAGGAGCTCTCCTTCAATAATTAAATGTTTCTATATTGTATCATAATATGATGCCAACCTGTTCTGTGGAAACTTCGATGGGTTCCTTGAACAGAATCCAAGTGACGGACTCCGTGCAGGGGGGGGTGGTGAGCGAACCCTCGTAGGTCCAGTAGGCCTTGCTGTCAGGCAGCAGCTTGGCGGGGTCGGGCGAGTCCTTCATGGTGATCTTGTCTCCCTTGTGGGTGATGAAGGGTAGCAACTGGGCGATCTTCTCCAGCTCTGGGTGGTGCTTACCAACCTGGAAATGTTCACATATTTATTTATTTATAATTATTTGGAATTTTTACTGCACTCACAATAAAAAATAGACAAAGCAGTTATACGATATTAGTGCCAATTGCAAAAATCCACTGTGTAAGATAATTATTTAATAAAAGGGATATGTCGACCCATGATAATCAAAAATTATAAGCGACGGTTAGGTACAAAAAGCGTTTGATTAAATTATGTACAATTTTAAGTATTAGAACCATTAGCACTGGCACTGTGTACACTCGTACCAAATTTTCTTTTCTTTTTTATATCATAATGTCTATTTATTTTTAAATTAATCATTCTCACGGCTATATTTCTTAATAGTATCTAGAACGAGACATACATATTAAATTATAAGTTGTTTATAAAATATTTACACAGTTTGTATTAGTTGAATAATCAGTAGAAAACTCATAAATATTATCAACGAATTATTTATTATTAGTAAATAATTACCTAAGTCTAAGATATTTTTCAAGCCTTCGAAAAAACTTTAGCTGTGAATTTATCTTCTGCCGAAGAATTCGTTTAACTGTTATACATAATATTATGTACATTAACATTTTATTTTATTCATATCTTTATAGGAAGGTAGTATTTAAAAATATTAAAGCAGTGAAATAACATACTTTTAAGTTTTGTAAAGTTGTTTTGTCAGGTTCTAGATTCTAAAACCTTGTAGGTACGTGGTAGCCACAAAATAATAAGTTGTTTTAAAATAACTCTTCCACTATTTTTTAAAAACTCAAGAGTGAATAGTTGGACAGCCATTACTTAACGAATTACACCATTCGCTTGCAATGCTTGCAAAAATATTTTTGTGCATTTCAATAAGTTATTAAAATATATTTTCTTTAGAATTACATTAATTAACTTCTTCCTACACGATTTAAAAAAATGAATCCTTTTATTAAGTACAAAATATTATTAGTCTAATGCACAAATAATATAAGTATGAAAACAATAATATAAATTCGCATCACAAAAAAATAAGAACATTACTACGAAATTAACGTAAAAGCTTTCAAAGTTTTTTTAGGGGAAGCATATGTATCAACACTCGTAACTTTTGCCCTTAAAAGGTTTGCCTTTATGCTAAATGTACTATGATCCAAGATACCGAACCTAGATACTTATTGAATATTGAAATAATATTCAATTGATTCTGATAGAACTCCGATGATGTTCCGAATTTAAAAAAATATGTGCTGATTAAAAACACAATGAAGACGGATGTTGAAAACACCAATAACTGATTAAAATTGTACCAACGTGTAAGCAATGAGCATTGATAGGTAGGAAGCATCTTGAAATAAAATCCAATAAAGACAATAATATTAAAGCACCCCCAAAATTAAAAAATATTTGAGTTCTTATATCACAAATGTTTCCTTTTAATTCCAAAAAATGGAATAGGGTATCATACAGTAGGATACCTACGTAGGATATAGGAATTTAAAAACATCATTTTCCCTTTTTTGTCCCTTAAAAATTCATGAATTAATCGCGTTGACTGATTAAAAGCTATGCAAAGCTTGCACGTGGCTTGGTCAAGAGTCAAAATCAACATGCATGCATGCATTTGTAACTATTGTGGGGTGGTTTTAGTGAGTTTCAAATAATATGGGTTTTGGCTATGAATTATGATAAATATAACTTGGGTCTAAGAACAGGTAACCATTGTTTTGACAATAAAGCATTCAGTAAACTCGTAAAACTTTTTGTTGTAAAATTGGCTTATTAGTTACGGTATACCTAGGTACCAATACAAAAATCGAATCTGTTGCTATAAGTAGACAATTCAAGGTTGAGCTACAGAAAAATTATTAAAAAAAACTTTTCCATCATCAGATTGATTTATCTATTAGATAAAATTGAGTTTGGCCAAGTCTAACCACAGGCACGGCCCGCGTATAAATAATACATGTACAATATACAATACATAGGTAATATGTTGGAGTTTACTTTATGAATTAGTTGAACTAATCAAGTAACTGAGCGAGGCCCTATTAAATTATTTTTAGTTTGTCTTAAGGCGTAGATTTAGCAATAAAAATTTTATCGACTTTTCAAGGTTTCCTAGATACAAATGTTTTTCTCTTAGTATCTATAGAAGATTCGAATATCAGATCACTAATTACTATAACGACAACTAGGCAAGAAATTCTGCAGAAGTGCAATATAAATCCATGTTTAGATACAAATTTACAAGATATTTAATATATGCAGATATACATATTTAAACTACTACTGCTACCTTCTCTTATCCGTACTCAATGGTGCATAGGGCACTGTGTCGATACACCAAGTGCAGTGCATCTTTACCATTTTATTATATGAAGGTAAGATGATCAGATGATGACAGATGACAGGTCATAAGCCCTGTAAAAACCTAGATATCCATATTCCCTTCCAAACTTCTCATCTCTGTTGAGATGTCAAATTTTAACCCTTATTTTATTTAATAATTATTGCAATACCGTATACGCAAAAAATCGTTTTAACATAAAAAAAACATTTATACTTAATAAATACAAATATTTCCAAATTCTATTATGTAAAGATACATAAAAAAATAAGATGAACATGAAGAAGATGATAATAAATTAGTTGAAAATGGGTACATTAAATTTTCAAATGCATCCTTTAAATTTGGGGTTAGACCACTTATGCGCCAAGCTTCAATTTGGAAAACTCTATTCACATTTACCGCAGTTCTTTTTTATCAGGAAAACTATGTAGGTATGTTATAATTTGTTACTATTATATATAATTTGTTACTATTATAATATTATTTATTTCGCATCAAACGTTGATACGTATATAAAAATAAATTAATCAATAACATGAAATTATAGAAAATAAAATATAGTAAAAAACTTTTTAAAAAAATCAAAAGGACTCAAGAGTGGGCCATCTCCCGCATCTAACAGCCGACCCCTGAAGTTGACCACTTTAAAGCGCACCGTGGCTTCAAAGGATTTTATTCTTGAGATAGCAAAGTAAGCATGTTAAGTTAAGGATTACATGTTAAGGAAAGGTCGTGTTGTCTCTGTTTACCTTCAGGAAGACGCCGAGCACCGCCAGACCGTCAGGATGGCCGCCCGCCTCGCTGAGCGACGCGTACTTGGTGGTGTTCCAGTGCACGAGGTGCAGCTCGGCGGAGTAGGCCTTCCCGTCCACCGTGTGCTCCGAGCCGCGCCCGTCCGAGCAGCCCCAGTGGCAGTGGAACTGCGCCAGCCGGTACACCTCGTCCCCCAGCGGGCCCCCGCGCAACTCTGCAATCATAATAGGTGCACATTAGGCTATGAAGGAAGTTCAAAAACCGTATTGTATAATGGGATATGGCGTAAGCATATATAGTAGTTCCAAAAGGTATTGTGCTAAGGCTCCATCCCATATACATGACTTCAGATTGATATAAAATTATTTTTTTGGAACATAAGTCCTAATTTGTGTTATTGGCGTAGGCATATAGAACATTTCCTCATGCTCAACGTAATTTTTTATTTTTTGGTATTTAAGCACTATTTTATTACAGGTCTTCATATTACAGTAAATTTGACAGCTTTTACTAGAAACTGAAAATTGTTTGATATAAGACCCCAAGATAAAGACCCCAAGTCACGTGGTGGAGAGCGAACTCCACCACGTGACTCGTGGCAGCTTTCCATACAAACCTATTCCTCGATTTTCTCCCTGGAATTTAACATTAAAGCAATTATTTTTTCACACATTTTAGATATCGACCAGATGCGTGTTTGTTTTGTCTTATTTTTTTAATCATTTATTTATCTCCTTTAACAAATAAAATATCAAAAAAATAAGACGGTGGAAGCACGCATCTGTAGTGCAATTACGGTAGTAAACCCAAACGTCACTAGACGCCCATTTCCCGCCGAACTGTCAAATCGTTTATCTCTAACCTTACTTATTCGACGAATTTGCTTCTCCAAAAATGTTGATCTTTTATGTCTTGTGGAGAGATTCTACCAAGATTCTACTCTACTTTGAAGCCAAAAATCCGATTCCGATTTTTGACAGTGACAGTTGAGTGACAGTTATCAGAATCGCTAAAATGTCTTAAACCTTAGTAGAATCGATCGGCTGGTCGATATCTAAAATGTGTTAAAAAAACATAGCTATAATGTTAAATTCCAGGGAGAAAATCGTGGAATACGTATGAATGGGAAGCGGCCGTGAGTCATGTGTTGGAGTATCCTCTTAAATATTGTGTCATCATCGGTTGCGACAGGCATCGTACCTCTTCAAGTTATTTACGGGAAATGTTCTTAAAGCTGCTCCTTACTGTAACTCGTCGGTAGGGTGATAGCTTACGGTCTCTGAGTCTAAAGATTCCCAGTTCGAATCCCTACTCGACCACAAGAATCCCAAAGCACAAGCCACTTAGTCTTCATGGAAATAGTATTGTACATAATATTTTAAATTTGAAATAATATGTGGAAATATCATAAGATTTAATAATACGCATAAAAAAAAATGTTCGAGACAGTATCATGAATATGTTGGCTGATTAGGGTAAGCTGGAAGGGATTACTGGGAATAGAAAGTTCCATATCGAATTTCAATGTGGAATATCATCGCTAAGGAGACTAAAACTCTTCATAAGCTATTCGGCCATCTGAAGCAAATAAATGTATGGACTTGCAGAATCTCAACATTATAGGTAACTCGCAGATATGCGATAGAGGTGACAAGGATGGTTTACGTGTAACTAACTTGCATATAATCCCAGTTTTACTGCAGATACGCGATAAAGACGTCTATAAAACTTAATTATGAGGCAGGTATGCGACAGATATGCTCGAATTACGTAAGCAACTTGCAGTCAATTTGCAACAGCAACGGGCGGTATCGATAGATGATAATACGTATACGAGTTATACGAATTCATAAGTTTTATGATGATGTACTATTTTCATTAAAGTTTATGATCAGATAAACAAGCAAAATAAGTCTGTAATATTTACTGGCTTCCCAAAAAAAAATTAAAAGAGATTTAAGTCATGCATAAGTTTGATTCCTTCTTATTCAAACACCTTGCACATCTACTATAGTAATCCAAAGTCCAAACATTATTTCGAACAATCCGTTTAATTAGCTTTCTGGCACTCGAGCTCAGTTCCGGACCAAAAGTTTTTATATGATGAAAGAGTCGTAACTATGATTTTAAAAATAAAATCTCAAAAGCATGCAGTAAATCGTATTTTATCGATTGGTCTTAACAGTCATGATGTTACGACTGAACGATAGGAAAATAAAATACCGATTTCCATGAACTAAAATAGATCATTACGTAGGGCGCAAAGGACCTTCATGGTTTGAAAAAAAAAATTCAGTCACTGAAAGGAATGTAAAATATTGCATATTTATAACATTTATTATAGTAAAAGTGTAGGTGGTGTCTTAGAGGTTTATTTATTCAGAAAAAAATCTGCATATTTATTTTGTCGTCTTGATAATTCAACTGTCTAAGTTAAGTTGCAGTATCTACGTAATATTATGTTTATACAGGTTATGAGAGCGGTAATAGCAGCAGTATTCAAATGAAATGTAATTTTTATTGCTGTGCGCCTGAAGTTAATCTCACTTGGATTAACACAAAAAGTGAAAACATTTCAGTATTTTTTAGCATTCCGCATATTCTTCTATAAGGTCACATTGGCCGGCTGTGTATACGTAAAGTATTGTTTAATAATATGCACATTATTAAACACTAAATTGCGAGATTCATACCGACTGATATTTATCATTCCACTAAATGCGGGCTATGCAAAACATTGCGCGGTTGAAATACAAGAAATGTTATTAAATAACGCTGAGAATCTTAACAACCAACGTTCCAAGTGATAAACATTTTTGTTAACAGTAAACGTAATAAATAACGAAGAAGGCTTCGTTTTCTTCTTTTAGTGATGTCAAAAAAAGTTTCTTCCACAGTACTGCAGAGAAATGGCATTCATTTTCAAATTTAAATTTACGCTCTTTTAGTAATATCCTGATGCAATGTTTATTGAATGTGAATTTATACTTTATTAAATCAACGATTGAGATAGGTGTTACTGTTACTTTCCATTAGCATTGATATAATTAGAAAATATTTTTCATCTACTCTTCATCATCGATTTTATTATGAACAACCATTCGCATACTAAATCAACATATTGAGCATCAAAGTAGCATTTTATATTCAATTTCATCAGTATCAGCTCAATAAAATAAGAACGACGTAGTTTTTATTCCTGTTTGGATAGAGGCCAATGTTGCTCAATATTAGTATTATGATACACAGATAGTCTCGGTCCTTCCTCACTCCTGTTTGCTCCCTGGTCCTAACTTGATTATTCCTAGTGCCATGGGAAACCAAGGTTAATCAGTTTATATACTTAACCGCTCCGCAATAAAAATACAAGCATAGGTACCTATTTATAATATTACGTTGAATGCTACTCTCAAACGTTGTTGCGGGCTGCGAATGATTTATCCTTATTTTTTCTGCATGTATTCAAATTCGTGGTTACTTCTACGTGGGCATTGAGCACATTAAGCTATTTATGACCTGTTTTTTCTCTATTTTATCTTCTCGTAAAAAGTTTATTTATTTAGTAGCTTCTTCTAACATCTAGGTACGTTACTATTTTACCACCGTAATATAATTTTGATTCGTTTCTCCTTTGCAACTGCAAAAAATTGAACTTCTCGAAAAACAAGTTGATTAGTATAATGATAGAGTAGGGACCTGAAGTAATAAATGAAACTGAGGCACATGGAAGAGAAATACCATGTGCCGAGCTACATAAAGCAATACTAGTGATAATATTCCGGTTTTAGCTTGTATGGCTTCCACTTGTATAGTGTCGGAGAATTGAAATATTGCTTTATTACAAGAGGAGACATGGTACTGCCTAGATCTAGCCCCACGAGACTCACCACGTGCTCTGTACTATCGTAATAATTATTGTTATCCAACAAAGCACCCAACTTGTTCATAATATCATTGCTATCAGTTTAAAGTATTTACACGTAATAATATTTACCTTTATTTACCTATGCATGACGATACTAATCCACAGCGTTGATTTACATACATATCTATAAATTCGTACGTATAATGAACATTTATTTATGAAGCTATGTAAATCAATGTGCACTTCAAATTTTATTGAATATTCACCAAAATGTTTAGGTTTAGCACGTAAAAAATATTTTACTCGTAATTAGTAGATAGGTTTAAAATGTAGCAAAAAACATGAATCAACAAAAACTAATTTTAATGTTTATTCATTATACACGATCATCACAAAATTAATGAAATTGACGAAACCTTGGTTGACAGCGATAAAAGAAGGTAGGTGAATCGGCGATAAAACGTGTCTTTTATAATATGAAACGCACGCCCAAGCGCGTAATGTGTGTAGCGTAGTGTGTAGCATTGTGTTGGGGCAATGACATTGTATTATGTGGATGTATAATAAATACCGGTGACTTCATGGCTCCAGCATCATCACTTTACCAGAGACAAGCCGAGGTACCTACTGTTCTCTGGGCGGGGGTCCAAGGACAGACCGAACAACACCGCTAGCCAAGCAAAGGGCGTATGTGACGAATCGCTACTGGTCAGGAGAGCGGAAATGGAGAAAACACTGTAGCTAATTAAGGAAAATTGTGTTTATCAGGAGTATTATTTATTGTAGGATATTCTTTTCATCTAAATGATTAAAAATGGTTGATTTTACGTTTATTGATTATTTGTTCATTAATTTTAGAGTTTTTAATTTACAAGAAGGTTAAGCTACATTACATTATTACATGTATTTTTTACTTTAATTTTTTTTTATATCCCTATAGAGATGAAGTAGAATTTTTTTCCAAATTCAGGAATATGGATATTAGAGCGTTTACAGGGCTTACGACCTGTCATTGGCGGGGTTAAGTGGCCACTTTACGTACTACAACATTCTCCATTCCGCTTATTAGCGAATATACAGACCAAGTAACATTTTTAATTTTGTATTTATGTTACGAATCGAAAACCATTCACCAGCGCGTAAGTAGCTCCATCTATGCATTGATATTGAAGTTAAGTATTTATTAGCAAATTACTTCATTTTTGTATATGTATAATATATACCTACGATAAATCCAGATTTGTGTACAAGTATTTGAACACACCCAAAATGTTGAATATATTAATTTTTTAGTTTAATAATTGAAATTTCAGACGTCGTACTTTATTTTAGTTTTAATTGATTGGTGAACATTCGTGAATTACTATTAAATCTTCAGTTTTTTTATATTATATTTTTACTAGGATATAATATTTTAATCAAATACACCAAAACGTCACTTACGCCCTTACTGGCTTGGGAAAATCAAAACTTTACGACCGCGAAGCTACGCACAGTAGTATCTATTATGAACATACATAGTACCTAAATTATTTTGATACTAATTTTAAAAGTACTATTGACAAAGGAAAACCATAGTATAATTTAAATACGCAAATTATAATCACCCAATACCGCATTACCTACTGACCTATTTTCAAAAACGAGATTCAAATAATGAAATGAACCGCCAATCCCCTCCATTTCAAAATTCGAAGTTATGTTAAATTGTTCGTATCTACATACACGAAGAAAAAATATAATTGTAATTTCTAAAAATTTTATAAACAACATTTTGAGTATGTCCAAATACTTGTAGACAAAAACTGGATTTCACCCATTACGGGCTAATGATTACAATTTGACATCTCAACAGAGAATCATCAGAGAACATCGGTAAGAATCTCACTTGCAATCATAAAGGTTTCTGCTAAAATGCTTAGCAATTTTTTTCAATGGATGACAGAGAGTGTTCACACGTGAAGCGTCGCGCCATTTTATTGTATATTTTAACAGTTGGTAATGAAGTTTACCTGATCCTCTGCCGTTCTCCTCCACCTTCCAGCAGTAGCCCGGGTTGACGAGTGACCTGGTCTGGTCGAGGGAGTAGGTCCAGGCGAGGGGGGACAGGCCGGCTGTGGGCATGGTGCTGGAGGTGGCGATGTCCACCGGACTCTGGCGGGATCCACTCGCCTCGGGGAACTTCTCTACCCATGTTGAGGGCCCTGCGAAAATAATAATGTCAATTTAATTCTTCAAAGATACTTGATACTCATTCCGACACAAAACAGAATTCACAGAAATTAAACCATAAATAAAATCACTTGAGAACGAAGCTATGGCAAAAATATAAATCAGTCAGAATTTACCATCGAAATATAACACGATTTTACAATTGTTTTAGGTCAACATTAAGAAAATAAAATACGGCCTAAATATTTTTGTGTTTTGATGGTACTATCGATGTTGGTATTAAATGATGATTTGTAAATAAAAAAATACGAAATAAACAACTTATCCAACCGAAATAGTTAGTAGTTATTTCTTTATACTATGATTAATTTCCGACTATTTGAATGTAAGTCTAAACTAAACATCGGTAACTTGAGAACACAAATATTTTATTCGATCAATACAGCAATTGGCGGCTACCGTAGTGTAATGGTGTTAGACTCAGGATACGGAGGTTCTGTGTTCGATTCCCAGTGAGAACACCAAAATCGAAAGTTATTTTTCTCAAGCTGTTCTCCTCCGTTATTGGGCGGTTTTGAAAAAACCTTAGAAACCTAAACACCTTACAATATTGTAAAGAGGAAGATTAATAATTTTCCATGTTCTACATTTATTCAAACCTACATAATATGTGTTTTTATAATTATGAAACGCATTTTATTTACTGACAGATAATATACCTAATTGTTTGCATTTTTTACTATAGTTTCAATTAGGTTGTGCGTGAGTTTTAAATTGAATAATCGTTGAAAAAACACTCGTTTTGACAGATAATTGTAATTATGTGGGTACCCATGACCCATGACAATTTGGATAAACTAACAGCTAAACTGTACAATCAACTTACATTGGGTTCGGTGTACTTGGAAAATAACAAAAAACCTTCACACTCAATTATGAAATTAAGTAATAATCGGTTCATCCTTGTTTTGGAATGGAATTCATGTTACATCCGTAAATTACCTACTAAAGATGACAAAAAATATTTTGTAACAGACAAATAATCGTCTATTTATTAGTTCTCGAATAGAAAAATTTAGTTTTAATGGTTTCTTCGCAAAAAAACGGTTCGACAACACGGAATTGTGATATATTGTGATGATAATTTGTATGGTATTTTTGTAAACAAGAATTTTAATGGTCTAAAACATGGAATAAAGGTATTATGTTTTTTGGTCTTGTATTAACACTATCTTTAGAAGCCTTCAAGCTATGAACAAATATTTAGAAACGTGAGAATAAATCTAAGTTATGTGGCTCAAAGGTCGTTGGAGATTGCGACTTGAATTTGAGTTTTGTAAATTTACTGAAAACTTACTCTAAACCCCTGAATTCAAGCAAACAGCGAAACTCTTGCAGTAAATTTTGATTAAATATTTTAAGCGCCATTGTTATCATTTAGAACGAATGAGTAATGAAATTTGATGATTAAAAGAATCGATGCGTGTATGTATGAGTATTCCTCAAGTTCTACTTCTTCTGGGCCTTCTACTTCGTCAAATCTGTGAAGGTCAAGAAAGGCATGGCATGATCAAGTTTAAGCTCTTGAAAGTGGACATGTGAAAATTCAGAATAATTTCGGCACGATTTCGCATTTTCATGCATAAATATGGTGTAAGCAAAGAAAGTTTCCCAACACATAGTGATATGGAATTTTATTAACTCTATTGTATTTAGTGAATAGTAAAAAAAAATAAATAATTTTATGTAGTTTATGCTGATCATAAGACCAACCTTGAAACCTTTACAATAATAATGTGTGTAGCCTTTATTTTCATTATATTTTATTATTTATTTACTTTTATTATCTATTCTAGGTAGATAGGTCGAGTACCTTGTGATACTTGTTATCACGTCAATCTACGCTAAGTTTAAAAAAAATAAAAAAATAAACATAATTGTCAAATTGTCTTAAAATCGAAAAATACCTAATAAATCAGGTGCATATATTTTCAATCATTTTTATTAAACTCGCATGCTGATTAATTTTCTTCTCTATCGGATATACCGTGTTCGACTCCCAATGACCAAAATTGAAAAGTGTATTTTTTTCAAGGGCTTCATCACCTGTTGAAGAGGTGGTTAAATATAAAAATAATTAATGGTTCTAAAATCTTCAGTATGAGAGGAATACTTCAAAACTATATGCGTGTTAGTAACTAACTATATTTTTACTTGTTTAAAATTTGATAACCATTTCTTATAAAATATTTATTATTTTTTAAGAAGATTTAACACAATTGTATTGAATTTAAGTCTAAAATCAATAAAAAGCGATAAGCATTCTTTATTGTTTAATTGACGTTTGATAATAAACAAAAAAGTCATGGAGTAGGTATTTCAAATTAGCCATATGAAGAAACGCTTGATAAGTTCCAATCAAATTGCGCAAAGTGACGATTATACCAGTCATTTGACATTCCATGAATCGTTTATTAAAAATCATTGCCAAGATGAAGACTCCGCTGTTGTTTTTTTTTTATCAGTAACTCACATTTAAGATGTTTCGGATGCGAATAAACTAGTTTTCATTGGATTTGCTATTGGTAAGATAACCGTTGAATCAGTTACGCGAGATAGGAAAATAATAAAGTATCGTATAATCAAATATTTTCACTTAAGTATCAACACTATCTCCTTCCTACATTTTTATCAAACTGACAAAAAATATGTTGATAAAGGGATAAAGCAAATAAACTTTAAAAAAAAATTTCACTCCAAAAGTAGAATTTTAGTTGTCTCGTAAAACGTAACACTTATTTCCATCAACTTCAGTATTACAAAACTAAAATATTTTTGAAAATACAATATTTTTTCTTAAACAACTTTCCGGGATTTTATTTCGTACTAAGCTGAGAATAATAAAGGTGGTATTTACTCGTATACATCTCAACACAATGGGTTCATGAATTCTTTTATATAAATATTAAGTTACCTACTTATTCAGTATTGTTTAGTTATTACGACTCGTGACGGTCACTTAAGTGGACAATCTCAGGTCATGTGATTACATAAAGCCTCTACTGAGGACGGGAAAATGTACCTGACTTATTTATCCAACACTTAGAGGGCTTTGGAAACAATCGTTGCAGTAAGGGTAACAGAAATGTAAATTGGATTAAATGCATTGTGCAACGCAAAGCTTCCCTTCTAAGGCGTTAGCGACACATTTAATAAAATTTGCATCTACAGTAGTAATGCACAGAAAGTGCTGTTTAACCCCATTCAGATATTTATACAATTCCTTAAATGCAAACACTATTATCTAGTTTTGGCTAGAAAACTCTTTAGAAATGAAGTATGTTAATTCTGTCTCGGTTCCGTAGTGATAATATCAGTATACAGTTGTGTATTGACTCAATAAAGAAAATGGTTTTCATCAATTTACATACATTACCTAAATGATACAATTCGCGAGTGACGAATCTCTGTCTAGTCCGAGTGTTTTTTCCGGATTTCGGTAGTTTGAAAATTTAAAAAACATTAAAGCAAAAAACAATTTTGCAAACAAACATCTTACGATTGATAAAACTGAATGTAAATTAATATAGGGTTCACGTGAAAAGATTTCATTTAAAGGACACACGCACTAAATTCTTGCAAGATTTTTTCTTAGTAACAGTGCGCAAATACGATCATGTCACAAGACGATTCAATATATAAATCTGGGCAATTAATTGATGACTCATAAGTATTTTTTATCGCTTGCATAATGTACTTAATCATGTGATACATACTCGTAAAACGATTGTTCCAGATGCGAGTGGATTCATCTGGGACGTTGCCTGAAAAACACGTGACTCCTGAATTAAAATAATTGGACTAATGATTATTATTATTATTTTTGGATGATTTATAAAGCGTTTTGCGAGTAACCGCCTCAAGAGCGCTTTGCAATGTTTAATATAACAATTTATTGACATGACAAGTACGATTAAGGATGTGGCAATCAGGTTGGTGTCGTTTTAGGAACGCAGGCTACCGATACCAGTGTTCCCCCCATTGAGAACGCTATCAAGCACAAACACAGAGATACAAAATGTCAATGCAGGACACGCATTATTGAGCAATAGCAACCATCAACTAATTTGAAATGAAAATTTTACCTAAAGATTTACGTAACTTTATGAATGGTCGCAGAAAGTTGATCTAAAATAGCATTGAAAATTAAAGAAGGTAAAAGATAAATATTATATGGACCATGCGTAGAAATCTAAAAATTAGGGATATTCTAAAATTTGGTTTTGGAAGTACCTATTTTTCAATCTTCTGGTAAAAAACTTTCTCATTGAATTTTACTGAGTCTATGTTGGTATTATAAACATTAGGTCTCATAAATAATTTGGTTTCATTGTACTTTCTTTAATTTTCTATTGATCAAAAGGGAAAAAGAGTTTCTGCTCACAGATTTCATTCACTTCAATGTTTTTGTGACTGCTCGCAATTTGTTAACTGAATTTAGTTTCGAATTGATTGTGTGATGTAATAAAAGAACTAAATTTGTCTAAGGAAAAACCCACTCATTTCGCAATAAACAATTTTGGTGGGTTATGTCCATACAAAGGACAGCTATTTATTATTTTAGAACCGAGCCCATTAAAATTCTTAAAGGTATATGTTTACTAACAACATGGCCATAAGTTAGCAGTTCTTTTTGGATATGAAACAGAATTTGCGCCGCATGACGCGCAGAATAAGTCTAATACAATATTATTATTCTACAGGGTCGAACTATTTGGCAGGTTGAATCTTAATAGTTTCGGTTCATTGAAGGATATCCGACACAGACCGGAACTACTATACACCTCCCAAGGTCATCATGAATCTGCTTAACTGTTTGTTGCATACATTAACTGCGGCAATGCATTAATGAATATCGTATCGAAGCGATGTAAAAAATGTCTTTGGATGTTAATTTATTCATGTCACCAAAGCAACTTCAATCCACTCTTGCAAAGCTATATTATTCCGTAACGATAATCTTTAGTTTACTTATCTTGAATATTTATTGTTCAATTTTGTTGTCATTCTTATAATAGGTACTACCTACATATGCCTATGGCACCTATCTGACAACACAGTATTGAAACTGGTTAAGGAGTTATATTAGTAATTTCAAGATTCACTCGTAGAAATATTATAAGAAAATCTTTTGGAAAAAATGTGCAATAAGCGAATTTAAAAAAAATAATAAAATCGCGCTCCTCATTTTTTTATTAAAGATTTTTTGGTTTATAATTTAAGAGTAACTCGTGTAGGTGTATAAGCTTCGTTTTATTTATGTCCATTACCACCGCGTCTGAAATCAAAATGGCAATAAAGCGGAACTGGTAAACAAACAAAAACTTGTTTTACGTAAATAAAAATTGTAAACAAACAACACGAGCTGCCGATCGATAATTTAGTGAAGTGTTAAAGTAGTAAATCTAGGATCGGAAGTGGCGGAGGATATCGTGTTGGAAGTGGAAAACTGTACATAGCTAAGCTAGGTATACAAGAACTATATCAGGCAGGAGTCAGCGAATCGTGGCTCGTGAACTGCATACACGAAATAAAATTAAATGTCACTTTTTTATTTCAAAATATTACTGTAATCGTTTAATCACACAAATATTTCAAAGATAAGTCAGTAACCGTCAAACTCATAATATTCAGTAAGGAATTTGTAAAAAATATGAACGTATTGGCTATAAGTTGTGTACATATTATATTAAGCTACATGCATTCTTTCGCCGTAAAGGAAAGTTTGTTTAGTACAAAAGATCTTTAAAAATCCCACATACAAAAGAAATACATGTTTTATGTTTACCTATAGGTAACACATGAAAAATTATACTCAATACATTTGCTTCCGTGTACAAATGAGATTCTGCATACATTTAGGTCGGGTTGTGTGATCAATAACAATGTTATAAACCTATATAGTATGTACCGAATACTTAATATTTTGATAAAGCATTTTTTTCTCTGTACGATAATGTAACACTGAACTCGGTAAGGGAAAGAAAACACAAAAATAAGGAAATCTCGCACTAAAAAACTTTTGGTTGTCAGTAAAGTCGGTTTACGGACGATAATTTTACGTGATAACGTCATAAAAAAACATTGATGAAAAATGGCATACTTTTATGAATTGAATTGAATTATTATTACTGAATTATCATGATGCGTCACAAACCGAACGCTTAGGCCAATCGTGCCTCTCTATCGCTTGTTCCGCGCTCTTGCTTGCACACTCGGCTCAGGCGGAACGTGACAATGAGTCATGCTTTTTCGTGTGTGCAGCCGGCGTTCATCGATTTATTAGACGTTATCACGTCAAAAGAGTTTTTTGAAATATTGTTGCTTTATGAATACAAGCAAAAGAATTGTGCCGTGAGGGTGGCGGCATCATGATTTTCTTTTGACTTGATCGATGCTGTCGCCCTCTTGACTTAACTTCACTTGGAAACTTTGGCCCTGCAATTTGCTTATGCATTTGCAACAGCAAGAATTTAAAGTCCTGCATAAAATAGCGTGACTGACAGAGAGTCCCCAAGGACTCTATAACAGTCGCGGGTGGAGGTGGGACGATCCCTCAGGACAGAGTGGTGTGTCGTTTCTTTCTCTCTGCCTACCCCTGAAAAATGGCGCGATGATTTGATAATTACTATATTTGAAGTATCACTATTGATCAAGCGGCCTTAGAATTCGGTTGTTCTCGCTAGAAAGTGTGGCGACCCCTGGTGCATACAGAAGCAACAGTTCTGTTCTGCTGACCTACAGGCCCAGAAGGTCGCCGTGTAAAGCACCCGAAGCGACCTTCGGTGTTCCCCGTAAGGACACCAGACACGTGACTCCGCAAAAACAACCAACACACCTTTCTAAAGCAGAGAGTTCGCACAGTAATAGATTATTAGTTGATTGATTAAACTGCTAGACAACTAGAGCTTTCCTTCGAATTCCTTCAAATCCTTCGCGGTAATGGTAAGAGGCAATTTTTACAAATAGGACCTTTCTAAAGCCGAGTGCTTATTGTATGTTTATCGACTGAGCTGACATTCTTCCGCGTAAATCCGCAGCGTAACGGCTAAGACGCTGGACTCACGATACGGAGGTTCCGGGTTCGATTCCCGGTGAGAACTAAAAAAAATCAAAAGTGTTTTTTCTCAAGCCTGGGTGTATGTGACGTTGTTCCCCTCTGTAATTGGGCCTCCTGGCCTGTTGATGTGGTTAAAAAATAAAAAATATATAAAAAAATAAGGAAATTCTTAAAAGTCTGTGGCGGACACGTCAATGGTGCATAGAGAAACGTATATTAATTTAATACTTCAAAGAAATCGGCATTTTACAAAAAATTCACACCTACTATAAACTTATACTACTACTAATTCCCTTATACGCACCTAATGGTGCATGAATTGGTTCACCATTTCAGTTTATCTTCTTAATTCATTACATGAAGGCAAGATGATCAATCTCATGCTTCAGTGTCAGTTCAAGGTATCACATTTATGTGAAAAATCATTATCATAATCATCATACCATATCCGCTCCCTATGTGGAGCATATGGAATCCACAAACTGCCTCCAGGCCAAGCGATCGGCCGCCAGCTCCCTTGCATCCTCCCAAGTCATGTCCACGTCCCGCAGCTCTGATGCAAACTGCCGACGAATTGTCAACAGTGGACGACCAGGACGCCGAGAACCTGAAGCCTTGTAAAATAGGCAAGCATGTGAAAAATCACATTGAAATAAATATTTCGTATTGTCCCCGTTGGGAATCGAACCCGCGACCTAATGCATGGTGACCCAACGCGCCAACCACTAAAACATGAGGCGGACAATATTTCGGTATATTACTTAGAAAATCGCGGTAGTTTTTGACTTTTCCAAAGGTTTAAACCAACATTTCAAAGGTAATAATAAAAATGGATTCATGCAAGATATAATTTACGTTACGTTTTTTTTAAGTTTGCCAATTTTCAAATTTAAAATCCAGTTGGTGAGATGGAATGTTTGTTGTTCTCAACTGAGAAATAAGTTGATGCAAATTGCTGTGATTCTGAGAACCTGATGTTTGGTAATCAACTTTCCCGAATATGTTGTTGTTTACTGTTTATTGTTTGTAATATTATGTATATGAAAAACGCTGTAGGTGTATTGATGAAAAAAGTTGTTTTAATTTACTGACTTACAGAAATATATTATTGAATACCGTTGTACATATATTAATTGAAAGCCTAAATAGTTGAACAATTACTTTCATTAAAATTTTTAGCTAATTATTATATCTACAACTATTCAATCAGATGAGATCCCGTGAATTTTACAGGTTAAAAATAGTTATTTAATTAGGTAACTACCTCAGTTGTTTTCATTTAAAGCATTTTATACAGTTTTGTTCTATTCAATTACTTTTCATATGATTTATAATAAATTTAATACGAGTAGTAATATTTTTAATATGACAAATTATTTTTATTTCAAATCAACATCAACGTGCGCTTAAATTATATTATAGGTTATATATTTATTTATATTCACTTATGACCTATTATTTTTTGATCATACAATGATATATTGCATTATCTACTAGTAACTTATACACGGTATAGTAAAAAAAATATTAAAATTAGGTGCTATTTAATTAAAACAGTAATAACACGGTAATCAGTGTCCAATTATATGATAATAATGGAATAATTAAAATGTCATTTATTTATTTATTTATTTATTTATTTTATTTACGGACTTAAGTCCATTACAAACATAATATTACTCAAACACATATATTATATACACAGGTACAATTAAAATAAGATACAATTACGGAAAATAAAAGCTAGGACAAATTTTATGTATACATTTATTAGAACTACCACGAGACAAGATCTGGTCTATTTTAGTGATTGTTTAAATCTGGAAAAACTAACACCAAAAAAGTCCAGATCCTGTCTCGAGTTTACAATGCGACACAATCGGGACATTGGAACATTGGTCATCATTAATATATTTACAAATAATAAATTACTACAACTACTAGTACTTTCCCTTGTCCGCACCCAATGGTGCATAGGGGCACTGCATTGATGGTACACCAAGTGCAGTGTATCTTGATTATTTTATCTCATGAAGGCCAGATGATCAGTCTGACGCTTCAGTCATACCAGTCCAAGGTATTACACGTGAAATATTAATATAAAAATCACATGTAAATAAATATTTCATTCTGACCCCCTACGGGAATCGAACCCGCGACCTCATGCACGGTAGCCAAATGCGCTACCAGTATGCTACGAGGCGGCCAAAAATAATAATATATTACTCACTTAGATAATATTGTTCGGCGTCCTGATAAAAGTATCGGAACGCCGAATGATTTATTACGCCGAAGGCGTTTCGGCTGGCTAGGCCATATACTACGTATGCCTCCCGAAAGCCTTAGCCATGCTTGCCTATTTTACAAGGCATCAGGTTTTTGGCTTCCTGGACGTCCACTGTCGACAGTTCGTCGGCAGTTTGCGTCAGAGCTGCAGGACGTGGACTTGACTTGGGAGGATGCACGGGAGCTGGCGGCCGATCGCTTGGTCTGGAGGCAGTTTGTGGAATCCATATGCTCCACATAGGGATGGTTTTGGTATGATGATGATGATAATTAATGATTTATTAGGTTATTAGCTAACTAAGAATAATTTGTCGAAAATGTTGAGTTCTATATCAGAAATTCCTGCAGTCCTTTGGAAGATAACCAAATTTTTGATAATGTTTATAAAATATTTATAATTCTTATAAAACATTGATAATAATTATTGATGTCGCTGACGAAAAAATATATATATTTTTTTTAGTGTAGGTACCTACCCGTATATGCCTAGTTAATAGTTAAATAGGTACATAATGCATGAATTAAGTACCTAACCTTCCTTATCATAAGTATTGTATCACGCGACGGTGGTTAACTATTTAACCGTAATTGTTGTTTTGATCTTCTCCAATCCATAATAGATATGTTTACGAAGCTAAGCACGTGATATTGAAATTCAAGATGATTTTATTGTGCCTCATTCTAAACTATTCGCTTTGAACCATTTCTATACTACGGAAATTCGTCTCAAACTAAATTGTTAAATTGGCAAGTCGTTACTAGAATTCCTACACTTTAAAAAACAATTGGAGGCGGTTAAGATAGAGATATAAAATAACATAATAAAGGTACACGATTTTGTTCTGAGATATCGGAAAGTTTATTGATATATTTTATTTCTTTATTTAAAATTATTCATTAATTTATTAATTGGATTTGATTATCATTATAGTTAATATCTAAGATGGTTGAATGATAATATTACATTCAAATAATGATAGATTTTGATGTTTTATGCATAGAAACACAATATCAAAAAACAACTACATTTATTATTAAAAATACAAATGATGTGCAAATTGTGATTTTTAGAAGCATATTTTATTATTTTCTTGGTCTATCTCATTACGGATGAAGGTATTTAATAATATAATGAGTACCTAAGTGACTTAGCATGAAAGTCTTATCAAATGGTAGCATTATGATTTTCGTACGAATGTAATTCGACTCAATTGTTCCGAAAGACTACATTTTTATTCATTTTAATCGTAATAGATAAAAATGAAGACAATGTGTATAAATACTATATAATTCTAGTCAATATTAAATGATATTAGAAAAATAATAATGACACAATGAGAAAATGAAATTTTTATCTATCATTAGTTTGTTAAAATTGTGTATTCCAATAAAGATAAAAATAAAGATTAATAACCCTTTGTCCAATGATGATTCAAAGAGATCACGCGCTTTTTCGATTGCTGACAAATTTTATCGAAATAATTCATTAATATTACCTAGTTTTCAGCTAATTACCCATTCCACGAGCCGAGTCTATACAATTTTGTGTAAAAAGGATTTTGGGAACAAATAGGATTTATCCGATATATTTGTACGTAAAGATAACTGTTTTTCAATCTACCAAAATATTATTTTTTAGTATTTATAAAAAAGGGAGCATTTTTAAATTAATATACACTACATCCAAAAATCTAGATAAAAGAACATTAAATTACTATGGTAATCCAAAAATACCACAAGTATTATGGTTTAGGGTGGTTCGTTATGGCGCTATTCAAAAATACGTAAATGGCGGACAGAAAACATCAGTTTTGCAATTTTCTAAATTGTATGGTTCTTTAATGAAACCAAGAGGACAGCCAATTAAGGTTTTCGTGGCTGTAACATCTTTATTTGGTACCTGCGTCAACTGAAATATTATTAGGGGAGGTTTTAAGGCTTATAAGCTTATTAAGAGATCCCTAATGAAGTGAGAGAAACGCCTCAGTGCGTAGGTCGGTACTGAGAGTCGAAAATATATAGATACCCGCTTTAATTAAGCTTTTACGTAATCGTTAAAAATGGAAACAGGCGATAAAATAATTCGGCAAAAAACGGTCGTATAAAATGAGCATGTCATAATATCATGTACCCTTGCCTAGCATAATTATATCATTGTACCTTGCC
>JAGVSP010000215.1:0-167848 GCA_022494985.1 Micrasema minimum | reverse complement strand
ATATTGGTATACAAAATATATTTCTTAGTATACACATTATTATCTTCCACAGTCGATCATTTTTGCATTGTGTTACAAGGAAGAATTCAAAATTATCCGTGATTTTTATCAATTTAATTCTGGTATTATAATTTCTATAATTTGTTTTTCAATCTTACTCAGGAAGTTGAAACTTTTCTGTTTCACTTGTTCATGAGTAATATAATAAGAAAGCTCTAGTCCAGTTAAGAGAGTTACTGATAATAATACATAATAAAGCATGCATCTTACTTAAATTGAAAACTTTTGGCCTATGTTTCCACATTAAGGAATATTAATATATCAAAAGTTAAGGTAAATGGCACAATAGTCCAAAAGATGGTAACACCATCAATTATGCCGTATTTAAATGGCCAAGTTAGTTATGTATTTATCAAAAAGAGGACGAATTTAACAATCGACAGTCAAATATCTGCTTTTGCAAATTATTAGTCTTACACCTAAACTCAAAAATTACTTGTAATTTGAATTATCATAAGTAATGATAATCTGATTATAAAAAATATAACATTTTGGCATTTTTTCATAAAATCTTTGTGATCTAATTGACCGTTTTACAATATTTTTGTACTCTACGCCTGAATTATGAGGCATAGAAATACTTGCTTCAAGTTTTTCATTAATTTTTGTACTGTAATTAATATAAGAACATAATGATATTTATATAGGTAAACATAGTATTATTAAGTATTTGATAGTATGCAGCATTTGAAAGGGGACTTCTTTATATAAACCAAAGTCATATCCATATTCAAAGCATTCAAAGTACGGCATGAAAATAAAATAAAAAGTAGTTATTCCTTATCAAATAATTATGTTTACTTGATTCGAAGAAAAGCTGGGTAAATTCCATAGGAATTAAACTAAAACCAGTGTTGCTATCAGCAAAAATTTTACCGTATTTTTAATGGTGCTAAATTTATATAATATTTTTTTTTAATAATAATATTTAGTGCTTAAAATTCCATTCTGATAAAATAAGTTGCATTTATAAATTAATAAAAATTTGTTGGTAAAAATATATTTTTAGTACATTTTTTTATGTCATATGCACGGCATGCAACCATGACATCTATGAGGAATTCGTTTAAGCATTTAATTAATTACTCATGTCATAAATAAATTATTATTACTCTCGCCAATTTACCCCCACAAAACTGAGAGGAAAATATATATTTTATCGATAATTTAACATCCTCACAAAGAAGATATTTTAAATGTAAACTAAAATCTCTGTCACAAAGCAGAATTTTCACTGTGAAACAATGGCATGAAATGAAATCGACGGTTGAAAGGAAAAAGTCACAAAGCAACATAATACAAGGAAAGGAAAATGATACTAAGTGTCATAATAATATTATGTCACTAGGTATCATTTTTCTTTCCACCGTCGATATATAAAACCAAATCGCACAATCTTCATACAGTTTTCATTATTTTGTGATTCGGTTTCAAGCAATTAAGGCGTCTGTTAGAAAATATATAAATGTGTATTAATGTGTATTTAAATAAATGTGTATTTTATAAATATCTCAAATAAATTGTCTATCGTAACTTGTATTGTCTATACAACTAATTAATCTATTTCATGTAAACCAATATTAAAAAGTCACAAAATTTTGTGGTTTCAAAATATTTTTTTCTTATCAATAGATATTACTGTTTTTGTAATTAGTAATTACCTACCTATTTTATATTTTAAGTAAATATCTTTCCATAACAATAAACAACTAGCTATCACATATTCATTTGTATTGTTGTATAAAATAAATTTAAAACTTAAATGCATGCTCTCTTGCATTAATAAGGATGCAATAATCATTAGTTCTGTAGCAATGTGCTACATTTAAGTCCACTGCATTAAGTAGAATAGTATATTAAAATAAAATACTGTTGGTGTATTCTAAAATACGATACAAGTTTATCGAAAATAAAAACAGTAAACCTTATAATAAATGAAATTTGAAAAACTTCATTTCATTACCAGAAATTAAATGGAGTTTCTTAAAGAAATATGTGTTTTTGATTAACATTTCATAATTAAATGAGAATGATCCCATATTCGATTAATACGGAATCTATCTACCAACTGTTCTATAGATTATAGAAGGCTATAACTGTATTACATAAATACACTTTTGGCAGTGTAGTATCTAGGACTATGTGCATACAATGATAATTGTACGTAGATTGGTAATTATTTGATCAAGTTGAATTAGCACCATGAAATAGTATTAATTTTTAAAAAAACATTCTGATTAATCATTTGATCGATGTAATCAAATCTAAAATATTTACTAAAGAAACATATATTATACGATTTATGTTTAAAGAAGTAAAATATGGAATATTTAAGACAAACATACTTAATTCACATTCATCTATAGAACGGAAATGGTGAATTATGTTTTTCACAACTATAAAAAAATATGCTTTGAATACAAAAATAATGTCTAGGCAAAATTCTTAACCAAAGAGCATCCTCTGTCAAGTGCCCAGCGACCGTTTCTCCATACAATCGTATTCCTCGATTTCGTCCATGGAATTTAGCACCAGAGCAATGATTTTTTTTACACATTTTAGATATCGTGTTTGTATCACTTATTTTTTATTTATCTCATTCAACAAATAACATATCGACGGTTGAAAGGAAAAAGTTACCAAGTGACATAATATGTACAAAGAACATGATAATAATATCATGTCTCTTGGTATCATTTTCCTTTGCACATATTATGCGGCTTGGTAACTTTTTTCTTTCAAGCGTCGATATAAAAAAAGAAGTATAATAACATTAGATGCAAACATACTTAATTCTTGAACTTGTGAAAAAAATAAATGCTCTGGTGCTAAATTCCAGGAAGATAATCGAGGATTATGATTGTAAGGAGTAGCGGCCGAGGTCACGTGGCAGTGTGCCCTCTAAAATGCATTTTGTAGTCAGACCTTAACCAAAAATACAGAATTAGAAAGACTGTGAGTTATTCGAGTTAAACAATTGCAAAATAATGGATAAATAAAGTACAGTAAGTTGTAAGTAAATGTTTTATATGACCATAATATTATACATATTGTTTAAAAATTGTGTATTTTCTGTTGCATACTGATTTTTTAGATGATGCTCACATGTTTAAAATATATATATATTCATTATAAAATAATCTACATACCTACTTTAAATCTTTTAGAATAAGAAAACAATATTGGAATCAAATTTCATTGGGAATTTAAAAAATCATTTATCTTCAAGTCTCCTTGTCTCCTTTAACAATTTATAAAAACAAAAAATGTGTATTTAATTTTTAGACAATGTGATGAATTTAATGTCTTTGTTTATTTTGTGATGATTTTCCGAACACTCCAGAAAGCTTTTCATGAAATTTAATTTATCAAGGGTCTGACTATAAACTAAGGTTGGTTTAAACGAATTTGGAAATTTTTAGTAGATTATAAAAACATACCCAAAGAATGTTGTCATAATTAATGGACAGCCCTTACCTATAAAAATATATTTATCTGAATTTGGTTCATTCATTGCAAAAACGATAACATACACACAATAATTAGATCTCTAAAAAAGAAAAAAATAATAATGTCTAAAACATTAAGTACAAATTACTGAATTACCAATTATTAGAAAATGCTCGGTTAATTTGTATACACTTAGAAAAAGATAAATAACACACAACACATATTGGTTTTTGTCAAAACGTACTTATGACTTAAAAATGCACATATTTATATACTGTCGTAAGATGTCAGATTTTGGTTCCACGTGTTGGCAAATCATTTTTCAACTCTTGCTAAGACTCAGTTTTCAATTTCAATGACTTTTTTCTTGCAGAAAAAGTTTAAAGCATACTCTATGCCCCAAGCGAGGACACAGAGGGATATGAAGAAGTTTTGGAAGTGAATGCACTTTGGATAACTTCCTGTATAATCTCGAACAGCACCTGTAATTCAGAAAGTCTATAAAATAGTCGCAAGACATGTAGATAATAATGTTATAAATGAAACATTGGTTTAAAAGGTTTGATTTGTTGCAATATTTAACAAGCACAGCATAATATAATTACTAGGAAATCGGTTATGCGATATTGGAAATAATATTTATAAAATGCGTTTACCTACGACTGGCCCTAAAATGAGCACAAAGATTCCCTTAGCTACCATGTGGAGACCAAAGGCAGCCGGCAGCTTCTCCAGGGTGCAACACTCGGATATCGTGAGGGTAAAGTTACTCAGGCAACACCCTCGGAAGAATCCACAGATCGACAGCCACACCATTAAGGGAATCCACTCGGTTTGTTCAGCCAGCACTAAAAAAACATATAAGTTAATAGGTTTGTAGTATATTGACCTTATAATTCAAACTGTACGACCATAAAACAATGTTCAAAAAATTACAACCATTAAATTATTTAAAGGCGGCCTCCGTAGCGTAATGGCTAAGACGCTGGAGGTTCCGGGTTCGATTCCCGGTGAGAACACAAAAATCAAAAGTGATTTTTCTCAAGCCTGGGTGTTTGTGACGTTGTTCCCCTCTGTAATTGGGCCTCCTGGCCTGTTGAGGTGGTTAAAAAAAAAAAAAAAAATAATAAAGCATGCGTTTTCATGGGACCTGTGGATGCTATTCTCCATACAACCGTAGTCCATGATATTCTCCCTAAAATTTAGCATTAGAGCAATGATTTCTTCACGTGTTTTACATATCAGCTTGAATCGTGTTTGTATAATCTTATTTTTTTACTAATTTATCAATTTATCTCCTCTAGAAAATAACATAAAAAAATAAGACGATGCAAACACGCTTCTTGTCGATATTTATAACAGCCAATGACCGGTCATAAGCCCTGTAAACGCCTAGAAATCCATATTACCTTCCAAACTTCTCGTCTCTGTTGAGATGTCACTAACTAACTAACTAACTAACCATCACGCCATTTCCCCGAAGGGGTAGGCAAAGAGGATAGAACGCCACACCACTCTGTCCTGGCATACTTCTCTTTGCTTCCTCCACATTCATACATCTTCTCATGCACGCACGTCGATTATTCCGGCTTCTTACATGCCCACTTTCAAGCACTTGTTTTACTTGATCATGCCATGTCTTTCTCGGCCTTCCTCGACTTCTACATCCAGGCACAGTTGCATCATATTTTTTTTAGCCGTTCTTTCATCATCCATTCGCTCTACATGACCGAACCAACGTAAAAGACCTGTCAAGTCCTATAAAAGAGATGTCAAATTGATATTTATAGCTTTCAAATAAAAAAAATCATTACAGTAGTGTCCTCAAAAGTCACATTTAAATATTTTTGAAAGAGCATTACAAATATTTATGACAAAAGGAAGGGACTCCTAAATTAATATCTAAATTCATACTATAGGTATGAAGAAAGTCAGATATGTAGGCCTCAAATATTTTGTATGTGTCCGCAGACCAGACCTGTGCATTGATAGGCAACATCGGGCCACGTGCAAGTCTACTGGTGGCTTGTCATTACAGTATCTTTGTTATAATGATTTTGAAAAAACATAATATAATTATGCTTTACACATATTTAAAAAGCATTTTACTACAAAGCTTGCAAGGTTTTTAAAAATGGCTTAAATTGCTATGACCCAATTAGACCTAGTCTCTGCCTCAATTATACTTAACACCATTCACTCAACACAGTTATTTGAGTATGTAGACCATTGATACGAAGTATTTAAAAACTTATTCCTTATTCATAATAATTATTGTCTAAAGAAAAAATGTGTAAACACAGCTGTTCATTTGCATTCTTTCTTATGTTTGCCTTATTTGTGTTTGCAAAGTTAAAAAGAAACATTTTATTCAAGCAAGTGAATTAGCATATTATAAAAAAATAAATACTTAACAGATTCTTATTAATTTTCTGTGATTGCAACTACCTACATGTAAAGCATATCACTAGGTACGCTACATTATGATTATATTATTATTTATCATATAATATGATTTTTTTTAACATAAGTATAATATATAATATTAACTTCAATGTTATAAGACACAGTAAAAAATATTTTTAATGATACTAGTAAGCATGAAGAATCATATGACTGTAAGCACCTAGCAGTGCGAATCTCTAAAGTCTGTTCAAAATGTCAAGCAAACACAAAAATATATTGAATAATTGCTTTGTATGTATTGTAAAAACAGAGAAGAAATAACTAAATCTTACCAGATCTGGTGACAACCAAGAAAAACGATGACAAGAACAACACAAGTTTCTTGGACACATTCTTTTTATCGAAAATTGGCGGCAAAATCAATCTGACCAAAATATCTGTAATGGCTGTGACAGATAAGCAGAAAGCTGTTTCAGTCTTAGTGTACCCCATGTTACTTATAAAGAAAGGAGTTAACATTCTGAAGTTCAGTTCGCCCACCCAGAAGATGGACAGGCCAAACAAAAGATTCAAATAAGACCAGTCTTTCAGAAGATCCAAGTCCATTAGATTTATAAATCTTCTAAAGAAGTTCTCTTGCTCTGGGACTTTGACATCATTGTTGTTCATGGTAAACTTTTCTCCTTTGAACTGTGATGTCTTCCTGCCAGGATTCATATTTAGCCCCAGGTCTTCATCTGCTCCCTGGAAACAAAGGTCAAACTCATTTTAATTACTTTTTTCTCATCGTTTATTTGTTTATTAATTGCAAAAAAAATAGTGGTGACCTGCTGATAATAAAAGCATGGTTTTATTAAATTCACATTGAAATCAATTGTAAAGCCCGCTTTATATGGGACAGTTTCTTGTTCAGAAAACTACACAGTTTCTTGTTCAGAAAACTGTGCAGTCTGTCAAACTTCTGTCAAAAGACACGCTAAATATGTGTATTTTTGAAACGCGATTGTAAGTTATTATCGTATGTTTGCTCTCAGGAAATTGTATATTTAGCTAATAATGTAAATATGTTTATTGGTTTTTTACGTATTTAAAAGCATACAATAAACCAATGTCTACTTAAACGTTTACATAAAAAACATTGACTGTCATGTCAGCTTAAATCTGACACTAGCACACAGTTTTTCATGCAGTTTTAGCTTTATACGGGACCGTTTTCAGACTGCACAGAAAACTGTGTAGTAAAAACTGTATAGCGGGCTTTAGTCGTTTGATATGCACATACATCGATCTAGGACTTATATGTATTGTCCACAAAGTGGTGAAAATTGCCCAGCACTGTGATCAATGTATATACGTTTAAGATGGTAATCATTAAATTATCAAACAGATTTTAAATGACTACCATTATATTATACATAATATGACACTGCGATATATCTACATGTATGTACATATGTTGGTGATCGCACTGCAGCAAGCAATGAAAGGTTGAAATAAATTGATAAATAACTTACATCCAAATAGATGTACATATTACTGCCAGTGAAGTCCATATTTGACATGTTGGAAATAAGCGACTCTCTGCGTTTCCGGATGGAAGCGGAATGCGTGACACTGGCGGAGGACATGATCCTCGGCATGGCCGGCATGGTGGGCCTCTTGGGGAGCCTGCCCAGGCCCCCCGCGCCCCCCAGCCCGCCCGCAGCCCGCTCCATGTCCCGCAGGGTCTTCTCGCAGGTGGCGGCTCGGGGCATCAGAGGGCGGGGGCCCTTGGCGGTCTGCATGAGGGCGTCGGCTTCAAAAAACGATCTTCTGCTTCTTCTTCTTCCGTCTCGTCGATACGATCCATCTCCTGTGAATTTTTTAAAGCAAAATGGTCAATATTTTATTATTGATGTTACTGTTATTCACAACTTAAAAGCGTTAAAAAAGGAACCCAATCGTTGCAATTTTTATTATTATTACATATATGTAGAATAAACTAAACACACTCGGTGGCAGTTTAGTAAATAAAAACATGTAAAATAGGCCTATTAGAAAAATGCACTTTTTTTAAGAAACAGAATAAATATAAAGCTAAAGTATACAAACGAGCCACTGAAAAATGTCTAATTGGATAACTGTTTTATAACATAATATACAGGGTGTAACAAAACTCGTAGTACAACCCGAAAACTGGTGAATCTACATCGTATTTGGAGACGATTGTGTAATATGACTTTTTAAAGAGCTTGAAAAAAAATATTTTTTTTACTCAGAAAAAGTTTTAATAAGTATGGGAGATTAAATAAATTGGTCAAATTCTTATTAAAACGCGTTTTTTATTTTGTTTTCTTAATAAATAGTATAAATTTGACTAAATTCATGATCAAAAAAAAAACAACTTCGTACTCAATTTTCTCGAAAACTGAGGGTCAAATCAAAAAATTTTTGTTCTACAAAATCGACTCCAAATATGATGTAGATTCACTGGTTTCACTTCGCTTGTACATCGAGTTTTGTTACACCCCGTATAATAAAATGTTAACAACCTACCTAAGTAAAAATGCTCAGTAGTATGCAAAAATTCATACTAAAAAATGTGAAAACTTAAAAATATTACATCCAAAACCAAATTTGATGAAGTAGATTCCTTACAAACCAAAATATGAGTTTGCATGAGACTCATTTCCCTGAAGAAAAACTACCAAAACAAATTCTTAATTCTGAGTTGGTTGCAAATAATAAAAATTCCCTTAAAATCTGTATTTGCATAGTCTGTTATACATAGATGAACACCTGTCAAGTATGTGGAATTCTTTAAACTAGCGCGATATTTATTTAAATGGTCAATCCCAAGCACTGCCAATAAAAATGTTTGTCTCAACTTGCTCATAAACATGAATAAATAAACGTCATATTTCATCATTTTATCAAATATTATTGAAGAGAGGATTCAAAAAGATTTGCATCGCAGCATATAAAGGATTGAATACGTTGATCATGGCAAATAATCTGGCAATTATTTTATGCTATTTCAATAATAATTTCAGCTAATTTATAATACCTACTAGTTTTGAGCTTAAAACATTAATAATGAATATTAATTTAACCCTTAATTTCTGTGTTAAAAGTTCCTTTAAAATCTGCGCTAAAAAGCTTATTTAAGAATGTTAATGTAACAGTAACAGGGCATTACACTTACTAGTGGAATCTCCCACTTGAAAAAGTTGTTTTTCCTTTTCTTCTTACTGGATTATTTTCTGCTAAAAACGGGATTAAGCTAATTGAACGCAAAATAGATGGATGTTTTAGCACCACTATGGAGATGTTAATAATAATTTAAGCAGGTTTGTGATACTAGTTTTACGCTTAAAACATATAATTATTTTGTTCGGCGTTGTACCGACAACATATCATTTTATTTTTACCTGCATGAACTGTCCTTCCTCGTCAACCGGCACCTCCTTGAGGTGCCACTTGACGGGCTGCAGCAGACAGGAACCCAGGACAGAGTGGAAGGCCAGGGCTCCTAGGACCAGCACAGCTCCTTGGAATCCGTACGCGTCCAGCAGCAGCCTCACTAGCTGCGGCATCACCATCAGCCCCAGCCCGGTACCGGCCATGGAAAGGCCTACCGCTTGACCACGACGCTTGGTGAAGTAGTGGTTCAAAGAGACAAATGAAGATGCCGAAGCGAACCCGACGCCAAAGCCTAGATAGTTAAGAGAACACATTGTTGTAAAGAACATTTTATGGCGTCCAAACACTTGTAGACAAAAACTGGAATCTACATTTATTGAAGAATGAAGGGCATTCAATTACAATTAACATCTCAACAGAGACG
Source organism: Micrasema minimum (assembly GCA_022494985.1). Lineage (NCBI taxonomy): Eukaryota > Metazoa > Arthropoda > Insecta > Trichoptera > Brachycentridae > Micrasema > Micrasema minimum. The sequence continues at coordinate 158,106 of JAGVSP010000215.1, read as the reverse complement.
AGATGTTTGAAAGGGAATGTATGTCCCTCTATGTACCTCTGACGTACAGAATGCACGAAATAAAAGCAAAAATTATCCTGGCTCTACTGTACCTAGAGGACCCATGGTAGTGGGGAACAGATAATTTTCCAACATGGGGCCTTCTAGATCCAGTTGAGCCACATGTTTTTTAACTATATTAAATTTGAAGAGAAATTTTGATACACTACCATGAGTCTTCATCTTCAGCGCCAAATTATCACATATTATTATGAAATATTTTTATGCGAAAACCACATTGAAATAAATACTTTATTATACGAAATTTATGTTAGAAGCACTCACTTTGTAGTTATTCATATACATTGTGTAACAAAACTCGATGTACAAGCGGGAAACCAGTGAATCTTCATCATATTTGGAGTCGGTTTTGTATAATAATATTTTTTGATTTGACCCATAGTTTTCGAGAAAATTGATTAAGAAGTTGATTTTTTTGCGAATTGTTATCAAATATCATTTCGGTATTTAGTCAAATTAATTCTATCCATAAAGAAAACAAAATGAAAAACCGCATTTTATAAAGAATTTGTGCCAGCGGTGCCTACATAAGAAAGCTTTTATGAGAAGAAAAGAATTTTCTACCTAGTTTCGAAAGTCATATTCCACATTTGACTCCAAATATGATGTAGATTACCAGATTGATTACAGACAGATGACCAGTTTTCGGGTTGTACTACGAGTTTTGTTACACCATGTATACTGATTTTATATTGACCTCGCCGGGGACCCACGTCGTCAAACCCACGACATCGTGCATGGTAGCCCAACGCGCTAACCACTACACAATAAGCTGGATTACAATGAAAGCCCCATCCTTTCCCTAGACTGCTTTAAAGACTATTGAGTCTTTTTTCAGTCCAGCCAACTCTACCGATTTTTTCAACAAGCTAAACCGCGATTTTAAGATTGTTAGTGTAATAAAAATACGGATGAATTTACGATTATGTACGAGAACAAATGCTTTCATTGTACTCCTACCACTGTCTCGGCTTATGTATTATAATTGTCATTGTTTCCATCACCCAAACCAACCAGAGTCGGCCCAAATTAACAGTGGTAGGGATGTTAGTTTCTACCCCGATCATTATTTATTAGTAATTACAACCACCCGTGTGGATACCGGTATCCCGTCTCACCAGGCCCCCCATCCCAGACATCCACCCGTGCATCCGCGGTCAGGGTGTCAATGGAGGGGGGATTAGGGAAAGAGGGGAGGGGACAGAACGCATGTGTGCATCACACTATCATCCTATCATTCTATCAGGCAGACACTATTTAATATACGTCCCCTGCCGTACCTTATCACAATACCTATCCAAAGACCATCCTATCCTTACAAAAGACACAATACAATTGAGTTGAGGGATGGGATATAATTTGAGACCTCCACGCACGCACACACAAACAGCCCGGGACGGGCCGCCCCCGCGAAGGCACACCAAGTCCCCCCCGGGGACTACCCCACTAAGCAATCTATTAGTTCTAGATACTTCCTTTTACGGAACAAAACGTGCACAAATGCCAGTTCAGTCCATGAGGTGGATTATTTATGACATACATTTATCATGTTGATTTAAATAACTGACCTCCTAATATGCTGTAAGTTGCCAGAATATGCGCCATGCTGGCAGCCGGTGCAGTACAGAGCAGGGCGATGGCAGAAATCATGGAGCCGAAGATGCAGACCTTCCGGAAGGAGAAGACCTTGATCACGGGCCCCACAAAGAAGCCGGAGAAGTTGACCATGCAGTCCAGGGTGCTCATTATCACAGAAGCTCCTGTAGTTGCTACTCCCAGGTCCTTCAAGAGATCGCCGAATAGAAGACCGAACGAGGGCTCCAGAGATCGGGTGGAGAACTGAAATACAAACATTCATTTTTACTTTATTCATCATATAAATTATTAATACATAACTAATTAAAGTTAAATAAAAAATACTTGGTACACTTCCACTATTATTTATTTTGACCAGTTAGCGCTTTCACCCTGTAACGGGCATCTTCAGACTGGTAACGTGTTGTACAAGACAAAAGTATAAATAGCAGTTTTTTACAAAATAAATTTAGATACTAAACACATGAGTTGGAAAAAGACAATATGAGAGAAAGAAGAGACGAAATACAAAAACATGTGTTAAATGGCAGTATTGTAACAAAGTAGGTAATGGGGAACTGGAGGGATAAGTTTTATTATATTGCACAAGGCAAAAAACAATTTTATATAAGAAATATAGAAAAACCAAAAATGTACATGAGTTAGAGAGAGTCAGTATGAGATAAAATGAGACAAAATACAAAAACTATGTATGTTAAATGGCAGTAGATATTGTGAGAAGGTGTAGGTAATGGAAGGATAGGATTTTATTTTTTATTTAACTTTAATTAGTTATATATTAATAATTTAATCATGTAATTCCACCAAGTAATGTGAATAAAAAATATAAATCAAATTATTCATATAAGAATGAAGCGGTGATTAATTTAAAACGCTAAACATTTTATTTTATTAGAGCATTTAGGTCTCAGCTTAGATTAAATTTCCGGATATGACTTCAGCTTTAATGATCAAGATTTGCTGCACCCATTTGGTGTCCCAATGCAGCGCCTTATGCACCATTAGGTACGGATAAAGGAAAGCAGTAGTCGTAATTCGGCATAGAATATTATTATAAATATGTCCTCACAGTGATGATGAAAGAACGGCTAAAAAAATATATGATGCGACTGTACCTGGATGTAGAAATCGAGGAAGGCCGAGAAAGACATGGCATGATCAAGTAAAAACAAGTGCTTGAAAGTGGGCATGTAAGAAGTCGGAATAATCGACGACGTGCATGAGAAGATGTATAAATGTGTAGGAAGCAAGAGAAAGTGTGCCAGGACAGAGTGGTGTGGCGTTCTATCCTCTCTGCCTACCCCTTCGGGGAAATGGCGTGATGGTTAGTTAATTAGTTAGTTATGTCCTCACAAATATACGCATAACGTTTTGTGCAAAATTAGACTCATATCTGCATGAAAATATGACTAAATTAAGTTTATATACATAATAAAGCCTGTTTTCGAGTATTATTATTATGTATACAGTTTATCAGGTGTTGACATTAAGAATCTATGTAAATAAGTACACGGTAAGTATTATCATTAATCTATGTATGCTAGTCATTTTTATTGCGCTAGTACAATGTGAAAATCTCATATTAATGATCTGATATCAAAAGATAGGTATTTCTGCAGATTAGTTATTATTGACGATAAACAATGAACACACATGCCGAAATTTCCTAACATTTTCATAAAAGATATGAGATACATTGCATAACTACATACCTAATCTACTGATAGTGTCTAAGCAAACATTTGAATAATGCATTTGAGAATAAAACTAATTGCAAAATTTAAAAAAATTAAGAATTACTGCTCATGTCACGTGTGTAAAAATATTAAGGTACGCTCTTTTATCTTGCTTAAAATTATACATAATTCTTACTTAGATGTATAAAATATATGTATTCCTGTATTATAAAATTGTAAATAAAGACTGAAAAAAGGTAACCTATATTTTTTTTAATTTTTGACGCATAAATTAAATTTTATTTATATGTTTTAGCTAATCTAAATTTTGGATAGTCTTTCATTGCCCACCATAATACTTGAAAGTATGTAGCTTTATATAAATTTGCTTGTCACATATTTCACAAAATTTATTTTATGAAAATACGACTTGAATCTGTGTGTAAAATAATCGATTTTACAGACATACAAAAAAAACGTAAAATCTAGTTATTATGTATTAAATTTATGTTTTGTATTGAGAATGTTGAGAATTAGAACTGTATAACTTGATGCAGAAATGCAAAAAAAGAACATTATACCAAGTGAAATGCCTACCTTTACACATTGATTTTATTAATACACTTAGATTTGAACTGAACCCAAAAAATGAATGACACTTCAACTCCGCCAAAACCTCCAACTCCGCCAGACGCGTATTCAGTATTTCTTAACCGCGCCGGCAGAGTCGGACGTTCAGAAAACATTCCGAAATGCCTTCCCTGTGTAGTGAAACCGTGTAAAAAACCGTACGGATAAAAATTGGTGTAAAAGATGGTGTAACTTTCCACATGTAAGTGTTTATTTATATTTGTTTACATAGCCTAAATTAATTATTATTCAAAGAATGTTTTCTTCTTAAATAATAGCCAGCTCTCTTGTGGACGGGCGTCCGCAAGAGAAAAAAAAGACATTTTAGATTCATGGTAAAACTCATGAACGCTCCTCGTAAGGAACGGGTTAGTATTGTATACTGTTACTGTAACCCTATATGTATATAGCCCATACCTTTTGCGGTGTGTGGGCGGATGCTTTCCGGCAGTCAAAGGGCTCTGATAGGTCGACCGGTGTAAGTCTATTGGTAAGAATTAAAGGTGCGGAATCTTCGTGTCATTACTTTTTCTAAATAATTTACTCTGCAAGGCAGATCTAAGTGTATTATAAATCAATGCCTTTACATAAAAATACTTATTGATTAAAATGTAAGTAATGAATTACCTATGTACATCATGTTCGTGTGGTCAACAATCGACATTGTAATATGTTATGGTCATGTGATCATAAAAAGCTAAAATATCCATTAAAATCGTACTTTACGAGCGCCTTATTACTTATTGAAATAACTCATAAACTGATAATAACGAGGCTTGAGTCGGATTGCATTTGACACTTACATACGTCATTGGAAAAGATACAGGTTGCACAATGTTGTTTTTGATCGCTTTTGGCTTTATCGACAAAATTAAGAAAGGTCTTTTACGATGGTTTGGTCATGTAGAGCGAATGGATGATGAAAGAACGGCTAAAAAAATGAAAAAATGATGCGACTGTACCTGGATGTAGAAATCGAGGAAGGCCGAGAAAGACATGGCATGATCAAGTAAAACAAGTGCTTGAAAGTGGGCATGTAAGAAGTCGGAATAATCGACGTACGTGCATGAGAAGATGTATGAATGTGGAGGAAGCAAGAGAAGTGTGCCAGGACAGAGTGGTGTGGCGTTTCATCCTCTCTGCCTACCCCTTCCGGGAAATGGCGTGATGGTTAGTTAGTTAGTTAGTTAGTTGGCTTATTTGAGAAACTAGACAAGTAGGGTGATTTTAGTAAAAAAGTAGGTACACCCAAACATAGGCTTTAAGTTTGTGAGGATTTAAAACATTTATTTTTTAAGCGATTTTTTAAAAAATTGTTACCCTCCGCAGTGTTTGAAGACGCTGGATTCACGACACTAACGAAGGTTCCGGGTTCTATCCCTGGTGTGAACAAAAAAATTGAAAAAAAAAAATTTTCAATCCTGGGTGTTTGTGGCGTTGTATTTTTTTTCCTCATTAAGCATCGTTTTTGGTTTGTTGAGATGGTTAAAAAATAAATAAACCAATTCAGCAAGTTCTTATCTCATTCTTTCGAATATAGGTACCGTACCTATTGTTGTATAACTATTGTACTGAATAAATATATATTTTGTAGGACGTGTTTTTTATATTTTGTATCAATGACCAATGTTACATAAAAATATACGCTGTTCAATCATGTACATTTGTACATACATCCTGTTTTCGCGAGAGTTATCAGTAAATAAATAAATAATATTGCCGTAAAATGTTGTATTCATTGAATTTTACTAACAAATTTATCACTACTCTATAAAAAATGCAGATATCATTTTTATTGTATTCGTAAGTTTTATAAAATGGGTAATTAAATAAAATTAACAATACCTAATAAATAATAATACATTGTGTAATCAATAAGCTTTATTCTCTCTAATTAAGTCTGAACCTACTCATTTTATTCAACTTTTATATAAAAAATATTTTCTGATAAGGCAAAACAGCTGTCACAAAATAAAATCTCAATAGAACCAGAATAGTTCGGTTTGACTAATAGTTTACTATGGAGTTCTATAAAATAATACACCGTGGACAAGCAGGAAACCAGTAAATCTACTTCAAATTTGGAGTAAATTTTGTACAGTAATTTTTTTTTATTTGACCCTTAGTTGTCGAGAAAATTGAGTAAGTAGATTTTTTTTCGAGTTTTTTTTACAAGTTGTTATCAAATATCATATATTTTGTCAAATTAATACTATCTATAAAGAAAACAAAGGCCAAAACCAAAGTTTAATAAGAATTTGTGCAATTTTACCTAATAATAATAATAATAATAGTGTTTATTCCAGCATAACTAAGCAGTTAGTGCAATACTTAGTTAGCCATAGCATAGGTAGAATACAATACATATATATTTCATAACTTAACTAATCATTAATTACAATAAAAATAATAAAACTAAAAATAAGAGTTTTAATTTAAGGAAATTAAAAAAAATGTCAGTTCACTGGTGTTTGGACACACAACATTACACTCATTAATCTATGAAAGCGTTTACGAGAAGAAAAAAAATTGTAAGCTCAGATTCAAAAGTCAGATTACACTCCAAAGATAACTAGATCCACGAGTTTTATTACTCCATTTGCTCGATCACAGATCAGTACCGACTCGGTAATAAGCGACGTGATAACGATTTCTTACCCATTTGCTCGATCACAGATCAGTACCGACTCGGTAATAAGCGACGTGATAACGATTTCTTACCCATGGATGTTTAACGATTTCGCGATCACAATGGAAACACGCGTTAAAAGTTATCGATCGGGATTATTAAACGAGCGCATACTAGTCGCGAGCCATTTCCCGAGATATATCTTATTCGCACAAATCTTCATTCAATCTTTATTATAATTTAGCCGGTTTTCGGCAAGCCAAATATTGAGAAAAGCAGTCGACATATTAAAAAATCCGTCAAGCGCGATGATTTGACGTTTGACGGACGGACGCGATATAGCGTAGTTCGGCTCCGCTCGGCTCAGATCGTCGATGCTCGGCTCAGCGATCGCAGTATTGAAAGATATGTCATTGTGATCGCTCAAATCGTTAGCGTTAGCACGTGATTAGCACGCTTTTAACTACGTCGATAGTTATCTGTGCTTGAGCTACGGGTATTAATAAATATGCCTATTCAATCTACGAGTAGGAAGGAATAAGCCGACCCGAGACATTTAAAAACCCAACCATTTTTTCTTAGGTCTCCAATAGTTTGACTTTTATCAGGTGGTTTTCGGTTAGATATACAAGGAACGGATGCAGCAATAAACCAGGCTTCATTTCACATCACATGACCAAAAGCTCAATGACGTAATCAGCCTCACGTGATTAATATTTTCGCTTTGCTAAAATTGAAATGGCTAAATGTTAAATGGTCTGTTGCCGCTCACCCATTATTGAAGTGCTAAATGATTACGAGAACAACACGTGACTTGCATGTGAATTATATATTAATTTATTGTGATCAAATTCGCTAATAAAACGACGCTAACCAACTTTTTGTTTGATTAGGGTTAATTATTTTAAACTTAGGCACGAAAAAAACAGTTAGAAAGAGATGGTACAACACATTTGGATACCTAGAAGGTGGTAAAAAGCAATAATTCAGACAATTTTATCGCTTATGTGGGTGAAACAAATAAAATAATTACCCAAGATAATTTACCTATCTATAGCTGTCCAGAATTTATGTTTAAACGAGAAATGTTTTTTGTATTAGCTCTGATGATGGTACGGTGGTACCGAAACTAGTTAGTAATAACTCAATTAAAAAAAGTGAATAAAAAAAAAAAAAGTGATTTTTATTTTTTTTTAATTTTATTTAAAAAAAGTTTACAATGATTTACAAAGTTAATGGTAATAGTATAAATAACGATAAATGTTTTTATTATGTTGTAGCGTTGTTGAAAGTACTCGTATTTCTAATGGAAACAAACAATATGTTTGTATGTTATAACTCAAAGGCGTTGGTTGATAATTGATTATTTACTGCAGGTTAAAAACATGGTTTTACTTCAACTTATTTATTGATGGTAAGCCTTGCATACATCGAAGTTTTTTTCTTTTAATCACATACGAATAGAAATAAATCAAAACACTAAAATTCCGCAATTAATCAGTTGATACATAATTTTAAATAAATTAAAGTGTTCATCATAAAAGCTAAATTCCATAAAATCTTTTTTGCACACTTCAATACTAAAAATTCTCAGTAATATAATTTATGATGTCTGAGCCTTTCGCCCATCACGTGATTACTATTTAGCAATACATTACGAAACGTCTACAGTCGACTTGAATAATATTCGCAGTAGAAAAACTGTTTTCTCATAAAACTGTGAGGTGATTTATTGTACGAAATTTATTTTCCGCTTTAACAATCTTACACAAAAAGTTATCGAGTTTATGCGGGAATGCAGTGCCCTATGCACCATTGGGTGCGGTTAAAGGAAATTAGTAGTAGTAGTAATAATAAATAATAATATAGGAAATGAGAACCAAATGAATCACGATTTATTAGAGCATGCTGAGTAGGTACCTAGGTTTTTATTTTTGTATGTTATTAAAATAATTTGTTTTTTTCTTCTCCAAAGTATCAAATTTATAAAAACAATTTTCATGAATTAAATAAGTAAAAAACATATTATTAAGTAAGGTTTCAGTTAAGGTAGGAACCTAAATAATAATTTCGAATATAGTCGACCACGTCTGACGTAAAAAAGGCTTTATTAAGCGAAAAGAGGTTTTTCAATCAAAAAAAAAACTTAATAAATGACTCACTTTGAAATATTTGGCGTATTCGGCTTCAAAACTAAAAACCCTTTCATTACTATTGACTAAAGTCTCAACAGAAATGAATATTCATTATCTAGGCGTTTACTGGGTTTTTTACGTAATTTAATCGTCAGGGTTGACTTGCATCAGAATTACAACATGACCATATCTGCCAAATTTTTTGAAAGTATAATCTTTTTAGTAAATTGATCCATCGTTTCAAATTGTAACTTGAATCTAACCTATCTGCCATCTATTGATAAACAAAGAAAATTCAATAATAATAACGATGCTTCAAATTTGTCGGTCTTGTTTATTAGTAAATAAATTAAAGTCATTTGTATGTTCATTTAAATGCGGCATATATTAGGAAAGAGGTTACCTCATTCAATTAACTGTATCATTTAGCGTCTGTTCAAAGCGATTATTTAAAACAGTATAGCTAGTAAAAGGGATCTCATTGGTTGATTCATTAAAATTTAAGAGGCTCTTCGCTGTTACGATGTAAGATGATTGAATGGTTTTGATATTTCACACGACAGCTGATGAGCTGACACTATAAGATTGATTTACGTAACGATATTCACGATAATCTTTTGGTATTTAGATACCCGTCTAATGACAAAAAGGTAATAAGTAAATTTTATAACCCCTTCACCGCACCGCGCGCGCCGCGCCAGAGAGAATTTTTTCCACTGAAATTTGATATATTTTTTCCAATTTAATTATACGCCTAAAATATACCTAAAAAAAGCTATTGATAACCCCTCAAGAAATATTTATTAGATAAAATACCTACTAATTAATTAATTATACCCGATAATGAAAAAGGTCAAATTAATATGTTGGAGTAAAAAAATTATCGTTGTTTTTTTTTTATTTGTTCATTAAAGAGGACTCGCTGTCGCGTGACCCGCAGTTATTTCTCCGTACAATCATACTCCTCGATTTTCTCTACCTGGAATTTAGCACTAGAGCAATGATTTTTTCACAGGTTTCAGATATTAAATATCAGAAACGTTTTTGTATCGTGTTATTTTATAAATAATTTATTTATCTCCATTAACAAATCATAAATGAATAAATTGGCAACCGTAGATAAGTAATGGCACAACGTAATATTGTCTATCCCCTAAAACTAAATCATACACTTCTACAATTATTATTGACATCTCAACAGAGACGAGAACTTTGGAGTGGATATCTAGGCGTTTACAGGTCTTATGACCTGTCATTGGCTACATTAAGTACTACTTACATTAACGGGGCGACTTTCTTCATGGGTTGTGACGTCATGGTGGTGGGAGGGCACTCTGGGTGACCCTATAGAGTTACCATCACCGAAGCATAGGAGCTGTGTTGTATCTGCAAATAAAAACACATAATATAATAAATATTGTAATAAGACCCGAAAAATGTTTGAATTATGTAGAAACATCGAGATGTTTCCACTGTGTAAAAATGAGAAAATGAGATATTATATGGAAAGCACTAGAGTCGCGTGGAACATACTAGAAATTTAGATGTACCAGATCCAGAATATTCTAAGCTATCTCTCTCTGCCTGTAAAAAGCCACCTGCTGTCGCCGCCGAGGACTCATTTCAAGACAGTTGCAAAGTATTAAGTATTGTGACTAAAAATGTATAAATTTTTGTTTTTTATTATTTTTTATATTTTTATTTATTTATTAGGGAACTCAACAGCAAAACATGTTAATCCATACAGGGTTATTTTTTAGTCAGTTAACAAAAAAACCCCCTGAATTCAGTATCGTTTATAGAACCCATTTCAATAAAAAAACATGTACTTTTTATTTTCATGATTTATTATTTTTTTTTCCTATAATTTTTACAAATTACGCGCTCACCCAATTTACAGCTGGTTGAGCTGGACGAGGGGAGGGAGTGCGCGCGGTGGGGGTGCGCTCGGCCGTACGCCGGGCGGACGGTGACCAAGTCTTTACTATTTCTGAGGAATTATTTGGGTGCGCTTTTCTTTTTTTTTATTTGAGAAAGGACATGTTTTTTTATTGAAATGGGTTCTATTAACGATACTGAATTCAGGGTTTTTTTTTGTTAACTGACTAAAAAATAACCCTGTATAATTCAAAAACATTACAGTATAATGGAAAAATTGGAGTGAGTAATGTTATTAAAATATGAGTAAAATGCTCTCAATAAATCTTGTGTCGTTTTGGAGAATTTGGAACATCCTACTACTACTTTCCCTTATTCGCACCCAATGGTACATAGGGCAATGTATTGGTACACGAAGTTCAGTGAATCTTGATATTTTTTTAAATTAAGGCAAGATTATCAATCTTACGCTTCAGCGCCAGTTCAAGGAATCATATATTTAATATTTACTATACGTAAATTAAGAGCAAGATTATCAATCTATAAATCAGCGACCAAAGCAAGGAATTTAAATACAATATTTGGAATAATATATAAAGTTTAAATATTTCATTGCAATTCAAAATCATAAGCATAAGCGTAGGATAGAGCCGAAGTAAAGAAGGATGTTGTGTAAACGAAAGAAAAAGCTTTTTAATTTTTTTCATGGAAAATAATTCAATAAAGTTTCACTTCTTGCAATGATCGCCAAAAACAGAGCCCATAGGGTTGTCAGAAATAAAATGCTTATTAATCTAAAAATGCACATTTTCATACTAACGCCTGTGATGTGCCAGCGGATTCCATTCAAGAATCTAGTGCTTTAATCGATAATGCAGTCAAAGAATAAAACGCCTGTGACGTTTACTGAGGATCTACACAAAGAATTTGCGTGAGTGGATAGTTAAAAAATAAGAAAGTAAATAATAAAAAGTGTTATAACTATTTGAAGTCAGTTGCTCGATCACAGATCAGTTGACCGACTCGGTAAAAAAGCGACGTGAATAACGATTTCTTACCCATGGATGTTTAACGTTTTCGCGATCACAGTGGAACACGCGTTAAAAGTTATCGATCGGATTATTAAACGAGCGCATACTAGTGAAGCGAGCCATTTCCCGAGATATATTTTATTCGCACATCTTCAGCAAACTTTATTAAAAATTTAGCCGGTTTTCGGCAAGCCACGACATTGAGAAAAGCATCGACATAATAAAAAATCCGACAAGCGCGATGATCTAATTTTTACGTACGATCGCGATATAGCGTAGATCGGCTCCGCTCGGCTCAGATCGTCAATGCTCGGCTCAGCGATCGCGTTATTGAACGGTATGTCATTGTGATCGCTCAAATCGTTAGCGTTAGCACGTGCCCACGTTTTTAACTACGTCGATAGTTATCTGTGATTGAGCTACTGATATAGCTTGTATGGTTTCAAACAAATCTACCATTACAGACGTCTAACGAGTGGTTTACATGAATATAAACGAAAAGTCATCCATATCGTGATATTTTTAAATACAGTCAAAGTCAGTACAGTATAGTCACTATAGTATATAAAATCAGCTTTAAAACTATTTAAAACCAAAATAATTCAACCAGTTCCAAAGCTGTCATTCTAATCAAGCTATATTTAACGAGATTGTGTAATAATTATTGAAATACACTTTACTTGTTGTACTAATGAAGTGCCACATGCACCATTATCGCACAACACCCCATCCAATATGAATATTTTTAAATACATTCAAACAATGATACACTCTCAGAATAATACTCCCCCAGGCGTCTAGTGATGACCACATGCTCCATCCAGGAGCAAACGTGGCGAAAGAAAAAAAGTATAATGAACACCCAGGTTTGAGAAAAATCATTTTTAATTTTTTGGTCTCGCCGGGAATCGTACCCGGAACTTTAGTGTCGTGAGTCAAAGCTATTACGGAGGCTGCTTATCGCAATACCATACAGATGATTATAAAATAAATTACACACTATTTGTTTCTAATTAAAATTCAATACGTAACTATAGAAAAAGACAAAGGAAATAGTTTCATATTATTTCTATAATATTATTAGATCAATATCATGTGTCTTGTGACACTTAAGTAAAATAATTGCACTTTAAGAGACAGATAATGTGAAGTTCAACAATTTGAATCCTATTTACATGTGCGTGTGGCACATGTATTACTTCAGAAACATAATTATATGAAACATAAATATTTCATTGCTTTATTTACATATACAGGGTGTAACAAAACTCGATGTACAAACGGGAAACCAGTGAATCTACATAATATTTGGAGTCGATTTTGTAAAATGAAATTTTTTTATTTGACCCTTAGTTTTCGAGAAAATTGAGTACGAAGTTTTTTTTTTTCGATTTTTTTTGCAAATTGTTATCAAATATCATGTATTTAGTCAAATTAATACCATCCATAAAGAAAACAAAATTAAAAAACGGGTTTTAATAAGAATTTGAGCAATTTAACTTAATTTGCCATACTAATCTGAGCTTGAAAATTTTTTTTTTCAAGCTCAGATTAAAAAGTCTAAAATCGTCTCCAAATACGATGTAGATTCACCAGTTTTCGGGTTGTACATCGAGTTTTGTTACACCCGGTACGATTATCTCGCACTTTGCTGCGATATTACGTAAGGGCCCGTTTAAGAGGTTTACCCAAGCTGGAAAAATTTCGTGTTTTGCCCTATCTTTATAACATAGACCACGTGAGCAGTGCACACAAAATGTTTTTTTTTTTGCATAAACAAAAAAAACATGCTCTTTTAAAAATAGGTACTTCTCTCGAATTGTGACATTGTTATTCTGGAGGTGCAACTTGAATTTTACAGTGCGAAAATTAATGTTATTATTCCAAGGCTATGTTGGCTTTATCTCTAGGATGAGAGTTTCACAATACCTAATTAGATAGTGTGGGCGTGCTGCTAGAGTGTAACAGATTTAAAAGAACCAAAATATTAAACCAAATGGCGATTACACGAACCATAATTCAATACTGAATCTAAATATATCTATAGTATTCCTAAATCTGTCACACACTAAGTGTATAGTGTATGTAATGAAACGGCTATTTTATAAGCAGTTTATGTAGAACTTTTAGAAACATATTATACCGGGTTCAAATTTTACAAAAACTTAAATCGTAACTCAAGGATTTACATTTTTCTACAGCATCGCATTTTCAATTATCACCTAACGCACATCAAGCAGTCTTGTTGTAAATAAATGATGTTGTACAATGCCTAATTTTTATTGCAAGTGTTGTAAAAGTCCGAATAATTACAAATAAATAAATTATAGGGAAGGATCTGGCTAAATTGGCAGTGCATAATGGAGTTCTGGTACCAACCCTTATGTATGGAAGCGAAGTATGGAGTTGGAAAAATAAGGATGAAAGTAGATTGAATGCAGTTGAAATGCGATCTCTCAGGCGAATGTGTGGTAAAACTATGTATGATAGGTGCATTCATGTTGAAATTAGAGCAGAATGCAAGGCTGAGATAAGCATTATCGACAAGGTCTTTTGCGATGGTTCGGTCATGAAGAGCGAATGGATGATGAAAGAACGGCTAAAAAATGATGATGCGACTGTCCCTGGACGCAGAAGTCGAGGAAGGCCGAAAAAGACATGGTATGATCAAGTAAAACAAGTGCTTGAAAGTGGGCATGTAAGAAGTCGTAATAATCGACGTGCGTGCATGAGAAGATGTATGTATGTGGAGGAAGCAAGAGAAGTATGCCAAGACAGAGTGGTGTGGCGTTCTATCCTCTCTGCCTACCCCTTCGGGAAATGGCGTGATGGTTAGTTAGTTAGTTAGGATTTGTACTTCCATATTTCATCCGACATATTTATGTAGGGTACCTATATAAATAATATTATGCATTCTTTGCATATGTTATATCGCTATACTGTAATGATATATATCTTGTTTTCGTTCGCTGATATTACTACTACTACTTTCCCTTAACCGCACCTAATGGCACAAAGGTCACTGCATTGGTACACCAAGTATAGTGTTACTTGGTCATTTATTATGTCAAGGCCTGATGATCAATCTTACGCTTCAGCATCAGCAGCAAATATTTCATGTGGAAAAAGCATTTAAATAAATATTTAATATTGACCTCATCGGGAATCGAGCCCGTGACATCATTCTTGGTATCCCAGTGTGCTAACAACCAAGTGGCGGACTATCGTTGTTATTATAAAAATGAAAATCTAAGAGTTTATGATTAATTTACTTTGCAAAAACAGTTTTATCATCCGAATAAAGCTGTGTGAGTAGGTACATATTATAGTTATATCGTACTCATATCATTTGTGTATAGGTATAATGGTTTAATGTATACAGATAGCTAACTAATTGCTAGTTAATCTAACTGTTCTTTACATTATTTATATATAATATATATTACGTTCGGCTTAATGTTTGTTTGATATTTATCCATTACGTTTAGACATAGATAAACGTAACGAAGTATATATAAATATTTATACAGGTACTACATACGTAACAAATTATTGTAAAGATCTAAAGTGTTTATAATTCAAGACTTTTAAAAAAGGCAAAGTTTTACTGTCGGCGACTAACGACAATAAAGAAAAGTTAAAACTCATTAAAAAATATGAGAAAGCAAGAAAAATTCAAACTCATGTTGAAAACAAAGACAACAAAAATTTTACCCATAGGTAGAAAAAGGGAAATTGAAACTCTTGCGTATAACAACAAAACTCATGCTGAAATTCAATTTTCATCAACGTAAAAAAATATAGCTCATCAAAATTGTCATCTATTGTATAAGATAGTAATGTAAAATACATTATCGATAAAATATTTTCCAAATACCAATAATATAATTTATTTAAGTCTAGTATTCTTAATACCAAGTTAATACCGATCAAAAATCGTTTAAATAAATTTTTAAAAAGTATTTTCCTCAAAAGGGTACTTTCACAATGGTTGGCAAAATAGGACGGGAAACTAACTTATTTTTCTGGGTACATATTCAAAAAGGGGGTGATTTTACTTAATTCAGGAATAAGACTGAATTTATTATATACCTACGATAAATCAGTCATATTATCTGTGACATAAAGCCGCAACTCCTACAATCACTTATTATAGTACCTACCTTATATAAAATAATCACCGTGGGAGTTTCATCTCTGTTTTCGCAATAAAATTAATTGATTTTCAACATAAAATAGCGATGTTGTTGAATTGCTATTGTGGCTTCTGATATAATTTCATCTATCTCGTATCTTTAATTGATTTTATTTGTCTTTGCGGTTTGTGACCATAATCGATAAACGTTGATTGGAATTCATAATTGAAAAAAAATCAAATAATATATTTGATGAATACCAAAAACAAATAATTAATTTAACAGAATGAATAGTTTTATACCTTTAAAAATTTGTGGTCCATTTCTAAAGAACTGCTTTTTTAATAAATAAAAATGTATGCAATCTTAAGAAATTTACACTCATTTTAACTTTCAGATATTATTTTCAATTAAATCTGAGCGGTTTTGTGTTTAAAAATAAGAATCGAGTCGTAGAAATTCATATTAGTAGTCACTAATCACATATTGGAAAAAACCTTATTATTAAAATTGGGGTTGTTCAGTCGAATTGTAATACACAGACAATTTTATAGTGGTTGGAATAAAATCGATTATGTTCAGGATTGAGTAATTTGCCCCGAAGTGGTTCTCGAGAATAGGGGCCTTCGATTATTTGGTTTCAAATTGAAACTCCAATTAAATTACACCCAATTTTAATCACGCCTGTTCTAAATGGGAATGGAAATTCGTTTTATATACCTACACATTTATAAATATGTAAAATTGTGCTTAATTTCAAACATTGTCATATTGTCAATAACTTTATGGAGGGAGGGAGGTATGCTGAGAAAAATAATGATAAACCTTGAGATGCGATGCATGAAAAAATTTCAGCGCATAGTTTTTTGTTCATTCAAGATACATTAAACTGTACATTTATGGACACATCTGATATATTTTTATGAATATGAATTCAAAATATTGGACACTTACATAATGCTTAGATTAAATAAATAAGTAAATGTCCGATATTGTAAGAAGCAGAAATTTACTATAATAAAAGGTGAACAGGTAGAGAAAATTAATTGTAAAAAACAGAATGAATAATTTGCTAAACCTTTCTGTAACTTGTAAGTTATAAAAGTACATTTTTCGTTTTCAAGTTGTTTTTGCCAACGCTAACATTAACTGAAGTTATTCGTTACAATGTAATTCATCTAAAAAATGAGTAGGTACGTAATTGGTTTTGCAATATACCTACTTACTAGTACACTTATTCGAAGTGAAGAAGTAGCTGTTGAAAATAGAGGCAGGAGCATAATTTACTGTTACAAAGGCACTAACCCAATAATTATTATCCATAATACCAAATAATTAGTAGTACGTAAACATACGTTACATTGTTTAAAGTAAAATGTAGGTTCTTAATTACACAATGAAAGATGAGTTTCAGAGTGCAAACGTTTTGTTATTTCTGTGAAGGCCTCAATCCAATTAGTAACTGGATGATTGTGTAATTGTACGGTTTCCTAGTCTGAAACACTGAACTATTAGTCTATTAGTGTATAAGTAGTTCCATTGACAGCATGATGAGAAAATAATACATTGAAAACTATGAAGTTGCACAAAAAGCATGATAAAAGTTACAAACGATTACACATTTTATGACTAAAACTACTATTTCTACTACTGTCTCCTATCCTCACCCAATGGTGCATAGGGCACTGCATTGTTATACCTAGTGCAGTGTATCTCGATCGTTTTATAATATGAAGGTATGACTACAACACACGTTTATAAAACAGCCGGCGACGTTATTGAATTTTTATTTTAAGTGGAAATAAGAGCAAAAATCTATGATTTACGGTCATATGTAATAAAAAAGTTGCTTATTTTCTTAATTAAAACATTAAAAACTATCCGAGCTAGGAACGTAAATTATAGTTTGTAGAAAGTGTTAAAATTGTTGAAATTCAGCTAAATAAATTGTGGATTTTGGATTCGCATAATTTCGTCAATAGCAACAAAATCAAGTGTTACAAAATATAAAAATAGCTAAAGAAAAAAGTTTTTTTACCTTTAGACTTACAGTATTGGTCCTACCACAACACGAAAAACAATTTCACAGCAATTTATTAAAAAAACACATCAACCGCACCAAAGATAACTTATCAGTTACAACTTTAAACAGAGACTGAAAAACAAAAGTTATCACAACAAAATACTTGTATTATGATACAATGCAGCAATTCGAACACAAAATGTCGTATTTCATACTAATATTTTTGCAAACTGTTGGTGTTAAAACACGTTTGAGAGGGATTCTCAACTAGCCACACTGTCGTCAAGCACAAACGATATTTTAAACTAAGTCGCTCGCAAATCGTTTTCTGAATGTCGGTCGCCCCGGTTCGCGTATGATGTCGATAGTCGATGTTATCGCAGATCGATATATCTGATGAGATGCTATCACAACACTATTCGGCGGCCGGCACTTGAATTCAAATTTCGAACCACGACTGCCGACAGTACCTAGCCGGCGAAAGAAAAATACTGACAACTACTATACCCAGAATAACATGAATACTGATCGCGACATCGCTAAAGTTTGGGAGCATGGAAACACTGACTTCCAAAATATACCAAAAAACTTTTATTGTCTGTAAAGTCGGTTTACGGACGATAATTTTACGTGATAACGTCATAAGAAAACATTGATAAAAAAAAGAATACTTTTATGAATTTAATTAAATTATTATTACTGAATTATCATTATTATGTTTAGTACAAAGCAGGAGTTAATTGAAAATTTCAATTTTTTCCATAAATTAGAAAAAAAAATGCACTCGTTAATTTCACTTTCACTTTGTGCCAGCTCGCCAGCTCCCGTGCATCCTCCCAAGTCAAGTCCGCGTCCCGCAGCTCTGACGCAAACTGCCGACGAATTGTCAACAGTGGACGACCAGGACGCCGAGAACCTGATGCCTTGTAAAATAGGCAAGCATGGTGGCGGCTCTCGGGAGGCATACGTAGTATATGGCCTAGCCAGCCGAAACGCCTTCGCCGGATGACAGTAGATACCAAGGGTTACCAATATTTCTGTTTATTGCCATATTATTTTAGCAGCTGATATTATGCCGGTGGATTAAAATATCAAAATAAAATGTTGATGGTGCCAAATGCTGAGTAATATAATAAGTCAAATATATTTGTTATAAAATCGTGTGCCAACTTGGGAAGGCATTCATGGGCTAGCAAAGTGCTCTAATGAGGCATAATGTCATATTTATATTTATTGTGTACTGTGTACCTACTCAATCGTTGTAAAAAGAAGAAAAAACAAATCTTAATTTGCACATGGAAGAAGACGTCACAAATACTAAAACACAAATCATGATAGCAAACAAGAAAAGTCAACAATTATTGTATGAATATGTGTGTATCACCTAGTTCACGGTCAAAAGCCACAATAACAAATAATCTAGGTAGAAAAATTACTGTGAATTCTTTGGAAAAACTCGGTGGATTGAAACAGAAGAACCATGGTGGTGACTAGGCGAACCAAAATTAAATACTGGATAATATAGTCTATGTCATAATGCACTGTTTGCCACGGAAAACATGAGAACCAACTACCTGATGCATTCGCCCATCAATCGCATCCATAGACTTGGGAATGAGTATGCTGAGGTGTGCGATGTGTTTGGTGTTGGTTCCGTGTTTTCTTACAATAAGGTTTTACTTTTGAACTGTTTTTTGAGCAGCTACAAAACATAATATGTTACTGACAAAAATAAAATTCGTGGTATATATACTTGGTAAATTTATTTGAAGAATTTTTGCATTTTGTTTATCGCGTATATTTGGTTGGAATTTGCTTTGTGTAGGTATTGTTATTATTTCTTTTTTTTTTCTTTTAGAAAATTCTTAAAATTTAAATTTTTGTAATGGGTTGAAAACTCCTGTCAATACTTTTATTTTTACAGTGTAAACAGATAATATATTTTACTATATTTATTGTATATTCGTTTGAAGCATACTTCGATATATTAATTATTCCAATGTAAAAAAAATTGTTACGATTTAGCACAAGACTCTTTATTCTTTATTTATATTTAATTTATGTATCGCTGTTTTAAAGTGTGTTTTTTTTTGTAAAAGGCATGTGCCGTAAATAAAATAAATAAAAAATAAAATAAAATTAAATTTAAAAAATTATGTTGTCGAGGTTCTAATGACTAGATTCTAAATGCCGGGATTCTGAATGCCGAGATTCTGAATGCCGAGATTCTGAATGCCGGGATTCTGAATGCCGGGATTCTGAATGCCGAAATTTCGAATGCCGAAACCATTCGTCAATTTGAGACTGATTTGAAAACTACCTACAAAAGGCCTAAAAATCACAGTAGAACACTGGATTGTTGTCCGCCTCGTTGTGTAGTGGTTACCGCATTGGACTACCATGCAAAGGTCACGGGTTCGATTTCCGACGAAGTGAGTATTAAATATTTATTGCAGTATGATTTTTCACACACCCTGGACATGCACTGAGGCGTAAGACTGATCATCTTGCGTACATGTCGATGTAAAAAATGCAATGCAAGGTCCTATACTGTCATTAAAAAATAGCTTATAAAAAGGAACAAAGGAGTAAAATTATCATTTACCGCATAGAATACACAATAATACAAATTATGTAATGTAAAAATTCATGTGAGTTTATGTCGATATTAACTACAGCGTTATCAGGGCATAAATACATAAATATATTAGATATTGACAGGTCACATTATTTTTATAACATTTTGAAATATTTAAAACTGTGAAGCTTCAGTTAGCCATAAGTTTGATAGTTATCCACTAACCTACTTCCCAATACTAGTAATAAATATATTTTTTTGAATATTTACAAATACCGGGTTATACTAATGACTCGCATCAGAGACAGAGAAGCCCTGGAAATGAACCCAGCCCGATGAGAGGTCATACCTAAGCCCTGTAAACGTCTAAATAATCTACATTCGTTTCCAGAGCTTCACTATCTCTGTTGAAGTTTCAATAACACTTGTTAGTATAAAGGACTATTATAAAAACAGCTCTGCGATCACAAAAGTATCTACAATCATATTATTCATTGATTCGGCGTTAACTTTGTATAGCAACATTGTTAAAATTATTTGAAATAAAACAGTTTTTTAACTACACGAGTTTATTATTATTTTTTTACACAAAAGTTATAAGTGCACCTGATGATGGATAGACCTGCTATCCGAAACTAGTTGTGTAAAAAATAATAATAAACTCATGTAGTTAAAATACAAAGTAGTTGTATCTACAATCGGTCAATTTTTACAAAAGATATTTTGATGTTTTAATAATTGACGTCATACATACGCGTCACAACTGCCATTTATCCACCTGTGCGAGTACTACTACTACTTTCCTTTCGCTCCCAATGGTGCATAGGGCACTGCATTGGTACACCAAGTGGAGTGTGTCTTGATCATTTTATTACATGAAGGTAGGATATGATCAGTTTTTACGCTTCAGTACCAGTCCATGTAAATAAACATTTCACGTTTAACCCCCAACGGGAATCGAACCCGCGACCTCGTGCACGAAAGCCAATTGACGAGGCGGACACGAATGTTCGAGTAGGTACGTACAAAAATTTTACCCGATATTTTGCAATTTCTGAAAGGATTTCGAGACATTTTTTTAAATTTTTTATTATAATATTTATTTAGTACTATATAATTTTATATGGACTAATATTATTACATTACACTTAATTTATTTTTTTCCTAACCATTCTTATCTACACTAATATTTCTCACACATATGTATATTTTTTACACTTAGCCCTAAATAACTTTAAATTTTGTTCATTTTTTATTTCTTCTGGCATCTCCTCATACATTTTAATGCCCTTGTACATGAGACAATTCTGTGACATACTTTTTCTTTTCTTTTCTCATCTTATATTTTTTGAACCTCTTGTTGCATATTTATGAAAAAAGTCATTGTTTTTTAATTTGTTTTGCAAATATCTTGGAATTATCCCTTTAACAATTTTGTTAATTTCATTAGCAACATTATATTTCATTCTTTGGTCTACTCACATAATATTCAAGAGTTTAATCATTTTTTTAATGTTTGTTCTTAAGAATGCCAGATGTGCCAAAGACTTAAAAAACATAGTTGTTTTATAAACAGTTTAAGTACTGCAAACGCTTCTGTAGTTGATTCCTAATGACTAACTAGAGAAGGAAGTCGGATTAGTTAAGTAATATGAATAGTGCCATAAATCTAATAGGATTCATAATATAGCTACTATGGATAGTAAAATTATAGTGCTATAAGTAACTACCACTTAAATCAGGGATGATAACTTTTAAGATGAGTTTTTTTAGAATGTCTGCTTAATTTAAAAAAATATTAATATTCATTTTATTGATATCCCAACAGAGACAGAGAAACTCTGGAAACGAACGTGGATTATCTAGGCGTTTACAGGGCTTATGACCTGTCATTGGCTGGGTTAAGTGGCTACTTGATGTATTACAACATTCCCAATTCCGCCCATCAGCTGATAACCATACATGACAAATTTCGGAACTTCTATTAGTATGAATTATCCTGCCACGTTTTCACTTTACAAGTGATTTTCTCACTGGTGACATCTGTTGAGAAGATTGTTAAGCATTTTTGGCAATCAATCTTATTGGTGTAGGTAAGGCTCATCCGAACTTAATTACTTACAAGAAGACGTCTGAAGATGTCTCTCCAAATTTTATTTGCTTTTTATTTTTAACACTGGTCTTTAACTTAAGGTCATAAGCCCTGTTAATGCCTAGATAATCCACATTCGTTTCCAGAGTTTCTCTGCCTCTGTTAGGATATCAATAATATCTGATATTAGCCCAGCATGGGTATAATCCAGTAATTTGTCTACAAGTATACACAATTTGTGTACACATTCAAAATGTTGATAAAAATATACATATTTAGCGTGTCTTTTGACAGACTGTACAGTTTTCTGAACAAGAAACTGCACAAAAAACTGTACAGTTTTCTTAACAAGAAACTGTACAGTTTTCGGTCCCTTATAAAGTGCACAAGGAAAATATTTTGCGCCAAGGATGCATGTTGTGATTCGTAACACTTTATACATTGCGAATGTCTTCTTACGAAACGGAAACATTTAGACATTTAGACAAACAGCGGTGCGATTCTCTAAGGTTTTAGACACTTCTGCGCATACGAATTCAGTACAAAATCGTATGCGCAGTAGTTTAAAAACACTTACAGAATCGAAGCGCAGGTGATCGAATGAAGAGAGCACGATCTTTCCTTGAAACTGTTCACGAAGAGATGATACAGAAAAAGTGACTGTGATGAATATTCAGATATTCATAAAATATTCGCATTCACCTATGTCTTCCTAGCCAGATTATTTAAAAAATATGGAATATTCTCAATGGTTCTATATAGCTTTCGAAACCAGTTGCTCGATCACAGATCACTATCGACTCGGTAATAAGCGACGTGATAACGATTTCTTACCCATGGATGTTTAACGTTTTCGCGATCACAATGGAACACGCGTTAAAAGTTATCGATCGGGATTATTAAACAAGCGCATCAAGCACATATCTTTATTCAATCTTTCTCGAGTGCCGTATTGCATTTAGCCGGCGTTCGGCAAGCCAAATATTGAGAAAAGCAGTCGACATAATAAACAATCCCAATCTGACGTTTGACGTTGGGCCGCGATATCGCGCGCCGAGCATCCCGAGCGTTGCTTCGGTAATGCTCGGCTCGGCGAACGTGGTAAGAGCGTATATTCATTGTGATCGGTCAAATCGTTAGCGTTAGCACGTGGTTAGCACGTTTTTTAACTACGTCGATAGTTATCTGTGATTGAGCTACTGGATGAGTACTGACGTGTTTTTAACTTTTTAGCTAGGTATTACTGAAAAAAATGACAGAATAACGAGACGAGAATTTTCAACGACTCCTGACTGAAAGCTGGTGTTTTCATAATGGCTCATATACTTAGCTTCTTGATCTGAAGACTTTTTTCTTTTTTTCGTAGATTTTATTTGGCTGTAATAAATGCGGTTTAGTAAACTGCATGGAGTAGATGAAATAGTATTAATATTTGAGTTCTTTGGTGACAAATTACAATCATTGAATGCAACTTTCAAAAATTTGACAAAACAGCGCTAGGCCGGAATTTTGCATGGTTTGACAGGACTTCTGCGCATATGAATTTGTACTGAATTCGTATGCGCAGAAGTCCTGTCAAACCATGCAGAATACCAGCCCTGTTGTTCTTTTCAAAATCAATCATTCTAGGCAAAAAAGCATTCAGTCAATAATAATTTTATTAGAGTATTTAATATTTGTAACCAGGTCAGACAAGTCAGTGAAACAAAAAGTGAAACCTGTGTAATAAAATGGCTGACATTGTTTTAAACTCCGCGGGAAAGGTCGCGTAAACAGGTAAACATTTCGCCCTTGCCGATGAATGGGGAAGCATGTGCGACGTTCCGGAAACAGACGACGAAACCCGAGCGGTCAGCTGGTGAGATCGGAACACGCGGTCATATCAGACCCACGCGTGACTGCCATGACGTCATGCGTCGACGTCATCAGTTTATATTACACTGGAAAGTGAACGATCGATTGCAATGTAATAATGCGATAAATCTTCCCTGAGGTTAATGAAACGTCTTTTTAAATAATAATAAATGTACTAAATAATTACAGAACTTTTTGAGGCCAGTACCTAAGACCTCATTAATAATGAGTTTATATTATAATAAATATTATGTAATACGCAATCTTCATAAGCGATATAAATATTTAGTAAAATTGACAAGCCAGCAACACCATTCTATTACTGAATAATTTCCACTTTTACTAAAATCAGTTGAAAATTGTTTACCTGCATAATATTTTTGTAGTATCATAGACTAATTTTCACAGACCTATGCAGGTATTTAAATTTTTCATGCCTCCTGAAAATATTTCAGTTAGAAGTGGTTAGACCAGTGTTTCTTAACCAGGGCGCCAGCGCCCCTTGGTGGGCGTTTTGGAGGTCTGGGGGGGGCGTTTTTAACTTTTTAACATTTAGGGGGCGCTGCAGAAAGTCAAGTAGGCATTGTATCAATATAGAAAAAAATATTATATAAAAAAGAGAAGAAAAAGGAGTTTCGTTATTAAACACTCTTTCAAAAATGTGTCACTTTTTACGTATGTGTGTTCATTTTTTTTGGGTAGGAAATCCATTGTATAAAATACAGACAGAAATTTGTAAATTTCAAAAAAAATTTAGGGAGGGGGTGCGTTACCGTGGAAAAGGGGGCAATGAGTTTTTATTTGGAAAAGAATCACTGACTCCTTCAGTTGTAAATTAAATAAAACAGGTAATTAAGTAAATATAATTTATTATTGAGCTTAAAAATGACTTTAATTTCAGTGTATGTAGGTGCTAGGTACCTACTTACATTTATTCAGAAATCATTTTCATTATAATGATTATCATAATTTACCGATTGTTGAGTCGAGTGTTAATGATAAATGATAAATCACTCAATGCAGTCGTGAGAGTATTAAGGTTATTTTTTACTTCCTGATAAGATTCGATTTCAGTCATGTGATTGGTATCAGCTGATAAAATCAATCGAAATGAATCACATGACATTAAACATTGACCTACATACTGGTAATAAAGTTTTTTTCAATTTTTAATTGTCAGTAGACTGCATTTAGTGCACCTTTCTATTAAGCTATAAGGAAAATAATTACCAGAGGTAGTTATCCTGGTAATAACTATGTCTGCAAGTATTTGGACACACTGTTATAAAATTAGCTGGTAAAAGTTATAGGCGTAACAATTTTGAAGTCATCTTCAGTAGCTCAAGCACAGATAACTATCGACGTAGTTAAAAGCGTGCTAATCACGTGCTAACGCTAACGATTTGAGCGATCACAATGACATACCGTTCAATACCGCGATCGCTGAGCCGAGAATTGACGATCTGAGCCGAGAGGAGCCGATCTACGCTATATCGCGACCTTACGTCAAACGTCAAATCATCGCGCTTGTCGGATTTTTTATTATGTCGACTGCTTTTCTCAATATTTGGCTTGCCGAAAACGGCTAAATTATAATAAAGATTGAATGAAGATTTGTGCTAATAAGATAATATCTCGGGAAATGGCTCGCGACTAGTATGCGCTCGTTTAATAATCCCGATCGATAACTTTTAACGCGTGTTCCATTGTGATCGCGAAAACGTTAAACATCCATGGGTAAGAAATCGTTATCACGTGATATCAGTGAGTCGGTACTGATCTGTGATCGAGCAACAGGCGTCTCCTAGTAGGTGATATAATTCGGTAAGAATCTCACTTGCAATCATAAAGGTTTCTGCTAAAATGCTTAGCAATTTTCTCAATGGATTGCTAAAATGCTTAGCAATTTTCTCAATGGATTACAAAGAGGATTCACTTGTCGCACCTTTAGGACGAAAACGACCTAAATAAAAAAAATGTTGTAATGATATATCATTATAAAAGACTGAAAAAAGAACATTATACATAATTTAGTATTTATTTCATATTTTATTTTAACACAGAAAGGTACATTATTTCCTTGAAAAATAAAAAGAAATCGTTATGAACAAATACGATGGTATTTACTTGCTTCTACTGAGTATTTTTAAAAAAAATGTATTTTGAATTAGGTCGTTTTCGTTCTGAAGTTTCGTGGCCATTTTACTGTATTTATACAAGTTGTGATAATTGGCAGATATGGATATTAAATACTAGGCGAAATGGGGAATGTTGTAATACATCAAGTGGCCACTTAACCCAGCCAATGACAGGTCATAAGCCCTGTAAACGCCTAGATATTCATATTTCCTTCCAAACTTCTCGTCTGCTGAGATGTCAAATTGTAATTTAATGTTTACACGTAATGGATGAAATCCAGTTTTTGTCTGCAAGTATTTGGACACACTCAAAATGTTGTCTATACATAGTTTACTATCGCGCTGTTCCTCGGTTTATCGTTTTTTTTTTTTTTTTTTTTTTTAAAAAGCTGCCTCCTCCACTTTTATTAAATTTATTTAAAAACAAAAAATCATTTAACTTTTAACGTATTACAACTGTTTTATAACATGTTGAGTAGGTATTATTTTTTGGTACTAGAAATAAAATCGGCACAAACATTTTGTTTCAACACAAGATTTGTTTGCTCGTTAATAGCTCTAATTGAATTATTTGTTGTTATCTTCGTATATTACCTACTTCCATGTTTCTAAGCGAAGAAAAATATTACATAACCAATAATAATATGACCAATGAATGTCACGAGTAACAAATTTGCAACTTACTCACGATTTAACTGTGTTAAACAGAAAATAATCAACCCGCAAGTATCCGAAGTACCTACAATAAGACAAGGATCTTAGATTTTCGCTGCCTTAAAGACACAGATGCAAACATACCTAATTCTGTTCTGGGTTCAACACAAAGCCCAAAACCTTCTACTACTGCTATGACTACTTCATTCCCTTATCCACACCCAATGGTGCATATGGCACTGCATTGGTACAGCAAGCGGAGTGTATCTTGATCATTTTGACGTGATAACGTCTAATAAAAATCGATGAACGCCGGCTGCACACACGAAAAAGCATGACTCATTTTCACGTTTTTTTTATTACTTGAAGGCAAGATGATCTGTTTACATGTTTAAACCAGTCCAAGGTTATATACTTGAAAATATTAAGATGAAATTGGTCATGTAATAAATACTTCGTGTGAACTACTAATTTCCCTTATCCTCAACAATGCGTGCGTTTAGAGCTCTCCTTGTACACAAGTGCTGGGTTGTGATCATTTTCGATACTTGATCAGTACTTTTGACCCGTCGCCTAGTCTAGTATCACCAATTTATAAGATAAATTATTTCTACAGTGAATACAACACCTCAAATCCGCATCTTATTATTTCCCCTGTCGGGATCTAACCTGCGGACCTCACGCCAGTGGCAGCCGCAGGACGAGCTATCACTTACTCCCACTAGGTTGACCGAGCTGTTACGGGCATTTAAAAGGTATATAATGTTGTGCAATAATTACCGTTGTCCAACGTTGAGAACAGCCCGGATATCTCTTACCCCGGAGGGGTGTATTTGTTCATGGTATTCTGAGAAAAAATAATAATTCCTGTATAGTTTTTTGATCCGGCATTTTTAATAATAAATTAAAAAAAAAGTGTATTAATTAAATAAGCGGACTATCGTAATACTGGCTTATGTTTGTTTGAAATGCTAGCGGTGGCGGTTGGTGGCGGTTGGGCTGGATTACCGCCCACAGTCTGGGGTACACCTCTCTAGGAGTGGGGTACCGCTCCGGGTCACGAACGCCTTGCCTTCGTGCGACATTCAAAAATTCGAATTTCATATTCTGAAATTGGGTGACAGGGTCTAGTGGGGTTAGCCAGTTTCAAAAATAGGTCTGGGTATTACACGCAGTTTTCTGTTCCGAATGTTCTGAATTTTGTATTTCCATTTATTTGTAATTCATTTTTTTTAAGAATATTCGAATTTTGAGTTTTTTTGAAAAAAAACTTTATTAAGATTTTTTTGTCTCAGAAATATCTTTGAGATAATCACCCCTCTGGTGTTTTCGCGGGGGTTCTCTTCGTGGGAATTCTTCACTAGGTGTATATTTATGTGGGTTTATTGGTTATTGGCTTCGACATGCAGTGCAATTATTTCTGTGAGAGTACAAGAGCTTATTAATCAATCTGGAATGATGTTTTTGCAATTATATTCGTATATCATTTATCATTTTTATATTGTTTCCGTTGTTTTCTTGTTCTAGCGTTGGTTACTTTTATTTGTCGGTGTGTGTCCCCGGTTTTTTTCTGTTCGCACACGGGTTAAAGTAGATATCTAAATATATTGGAAATGGTTACTTTAGTCTTATTCTACCAAGATTATATAATACATCTGGTTTCCTGCCGCCATTTGGGTGCCAACGTGGGCACCGGATTTGAATTCTCTTGGGCAGCAGCAATTTGTATGGTTGGTGGTAGTATGATTGGCATTGCTTGAGCTGGCGGTCGATGCTGAGAATTGTTGGCCGTGGTGAAATTTGCGTTTTGTGGGTACACTAAGACTATTGGTATGTAGATTGGTCCGCACCATAGTTTGAGTCATACTAAAATGGTAGCTCATTTAAATTGCAGGGATCTAGTTAGTGAAAGAGAGCTAGATAAAACTCAATTTTTTCGTTTACGAATATGTTAGTCAGATAGGTTGTTCATTCTGAGAGACACGATACTAGATGTAGTGGGAGATGAATGCTGGTCTTAATATACGTAACTTCTACAAAATGTTGGTACCTACTTTTTTCCACTTTGATCCGTCGATTTTTGTCTAATTTTATCTACAATTTGTTAAACATATTAATATGTGTACCTACTTTTGTTTAATTTATTTTATTAAGTGATTCTGTTATGTTCTTAATCTTCTGAAATTAATAAACGATATATTGGATGCAAGTGGAGCGTGATTTAAATATCTGAAATAATAATTTTATTACCTCTTTTGATTATATGAGGCGTACGAACTTAAATATGTGAAAGGAGACTAACTAATTTAAAATCCATCTTACCAAAATTGTTTGTTAGACACTTTTCACTACACAGAGCCGACGATTATTTCAAATAACCCAAAAATGGTGGCTTGCACACTTTTGTCTCCGTGCCTAGCGCGCGTACACAACGGGACTGTGCGCTTATGACCGAAACAAGCAAGGTTGTGGTCATTAAACAGTTATTTCTTGATTTGAATAATTACGATAGATGTGTGAAGATGAAATTTTATTTATATTGTGTTTTTTTTGTAAGAATTTCGCATTTATTGTTAATTTAGCAAGGGCTTTGTGGAATATTTGTATTAATATAATATATGGTTCAGATTGGAATATTATGTATTTAATATAATATTTCTTACGTGTTTATACGTATATTATAACAAGAAAAAGTATTTTACACTAGTTTAAACACAAGCTTTAATGCATGTCTATTTATATTTACTATTAGGTAATACAATAATTAAAATTAGGTTTTATTGTAGTAAAATAAAGCGGGTGAGAGAATATGAATAAAAATTTTTATAGTTTATATATCATATTTTTAATAATTTTTACTATTATAATTTATATCAGTTTGTAATGTTTGGAGCACAATGTTAATTAGCATAAATGATACAATATGATTTACCCTTACCTTATAATTTATGTATCATAGTCTTTTACATATATTTTTATACATTCATAATAAAAAGCAGCATTAATCTTACAATTATATCTACTCTTTTACATGCAGTATGATTTTTTGATTTAGATTTATTGACTTAAACATAAAATCTATGTAGGTACTCATATAACAAACGCAGCTATATATTACCATATACAATTTTAATTTTAATCTTACTTTTATTCATACTTGTAGGTATATGGTTCCATATTAATTAATATTATTTATATAATACTCATGATAGTTATCATTCTCATGTTCTCACAATCTCCATGCATGTTGTTTCTTTTTGAATAATTGAAATGTATATTGAGTCGGCATCATCGTTTAGACTTTTAAGAAGTGTGGTGTTCGGATGGGACCGGGGTGATCACGTGGTTTTTGGCCAATTTAATAGTCTTGGCCGTCTATCTCATACATTAAACGGAACAATTGCTCAAATACAAAAAGAATATTGTCTTCCGTAGCATCGGTTGATTATCTTTAATTTTGCGAGAGGTCCAGAGCTCTCCCGTACACTTGACTTCATTTACTTATTAATGTGTACATGCGAATTATAATGGTTGATTTTTTGATATAAATATTGGTAAGTATATTTTTCATTTGCGCTTCAATGTAACGTTCAGTAGTTTTATCCTTGTTTGGCTTGATAGTTTTTTTTCGGACGCGTTGCATGTCAACTTGATTTTATGTTCATCGGACGGGGTTTCACTACTTTTTGGGTTTGCATAGTCTATGAGTAGAGGGAAAAAAACTTGGTAGTCTCGCCGTTCATTGACCTCCACTTTCGCGTCTGATTATAAGTAGTGTCTGGTGCATTGTGTTGCAAAGTAATATGCTAATGCCTCGTCTCTGTTCAATCTGGTCTGACCAACGCAAATTACATACCAGATTTCCTTTTTTATGCAGATTCTAAACTCGTTTCTGTAATTTTAATGTAGCTGGGTTTTTGCGGATACCAACAAACGATTTGATTGCTAATTTATGAAGCTGCAGCTTTAACTCCAAGTTGCACTTCGCGATTGCACGAAGTCTTCAACCCTCGTTTTGTGGTTTTGAAATGACGAGGCTCTTTACATAGCTACTTTTGGGGTCGTCCTTTTGATTGTCCGACTTCCTTTTCAGTTGACGTTGATAGCACACGTAGGGCATGTTGCCATAGTTTTATGGTTAAATTTTTGGATATACCTTCGCCTGCTTATCCTTCCAATTTATGGTCATTTATAATTATTACGGGTCCTTTATGCTACTGGCTGTAGACACACCTTTTCAGAGATTGTTTGTCACGAAAAATTGTCATTTGGTATGTGTTAAGAACCGCTGGGTATCGGGGAGTCTCAATCAGTTTTACATTAATTGTGGCATATTTATTTATTATACTTTAGACGTGTTGGGGTAGGGTGGAGTCTTGTGTGTCCGCCATTCTGCCCCTAGATTTTACTATGTTGGGGTTTGTGAGAACTCACACGTATCTGTTTAGTTATTTTTTATTTAATTTTTTGTTATATATTGTTATTTTTTAT
Organism: Micrasema minimum; assembly: GCA_022494985.1. Lineage (NCBI taxonomy): Eukaryota > Metazoa > Arthropoda > Insecta > Trichoptera > Brachycentridae > Micrasema > Micrasema minimum. Next base: position 126,505 of record JAGVSP010000215.1, on the reverse strand, counting down.
ATTAAAGCGAGCAGATGAGCGGCTTATAGTGGGGCTTCATTTATTGCGAAGGTGGGTTCGCGTTGTGGATTTTTGTTCCCCCCAATGTGGCATGGTTATATGTATTAATTTTTATTTGGATAATTTTCTGGTCCTCTATTTGTGTTGGGGATTTTGTATTACGTGTTCATTGTGTGTTAGGGTCTGTGTGTTTCAGATTTTTTGGTATTTATTATTTTTATTATTTTTGTATTGTCTTGGGAGTCTATTTTGTTGTGGGTTGTAGGTTTAAAAATTAAAAAAAACTTAGAAAAAGATTCCATTTGACTCTAATCCGTTTTTGCCATACAATTTGGGTATTTAATATGTTTGACTTCAGTTGTATAATAATTTTAATGTAAGATGAATATTTACTTTGTCGACTCCCTTGTGTGTTTTTCACCATCTCAGAAAATAGTAGCATTCTCACGTCAAAGTTTTGTTAGAAGTGTTTTGACATTAGCACTGCTAAATTGCAACTATTAGTTAACAGTAAATTTTAGTAACCTTTTTGCTTCATCTTCTACGCTTTACTGGATCTTCATTCGCTCTGGATATTACCATTTTAAGTACCTCGAATTGTGACTTAAATGGGGGGTTGTTAATCAGCCTTGGTATATCCAATTAAGTCAGATTTCTTTGAATTGACTTTTGTCCAACCTGGCGTGTTCTGTGCTGCGATTAACTTGGCGGCGTACTATTGTTGGCTTATCTACTTGTTGTTTAGCCCAGCCGGGTCGATTGTTATAAGAGGTGTCGTACAATTTTTAAAAAGTTGATTCTATTGTAGGGTATAATAGCCAAATTGCCACGGGGGGCGGGGTGGTATCAGGTTTCGGTTGTTGGCAACTGTATATTTGGTTGGTATCACGACTACGCGCTACGTTCCACTTGTCTTTACTAGACCAAACTAATTTGCAAAATGGCTGAGAGCTAGAGAAAACCTGTTTCCCATTGTCTGTCGTATTCTAACATTGCGAATTGTTGGTTAGAGTTTTAAACCGCTAGTGATTACCTTCCAAACGAATGGGCCTTTGTAAACGTTTTTTTTGATTATCATATGAATGCCCAACGACTTCCCTAGACTGCTTTTAAAGGTCTATTGAGTCTTTTTTCAGTCCTGCCATCTCTACCGATTGTTTTTTTACTTTTCTTTTTAATCCTATGCTAAACCGGGATTTTTTAGATTTGTTGTGTGTGATTAAAATTTGGATTTCTAATTTACCGATTTCTTGTACTGGCACGATACAAATGCATTCTCCATTTTACCGCCTTCCACCGTATCGGCTTAATGTATTTTTATTTTTTTAAAATTGTCACTTGTTAACTTCAACCATAACCATCCAGGATGTTGGCCCAAGAATTAACCTGTGATAGGTAGGGTGATGTGAGTCTACACCCGTCATTATTTATTTTATTTTTATTTTTTTTTTTTTATTTAACCACCTCATCAGGCCAGGAGGGCCCAATTTCAGAGGGGGGGTAACAACGGACACAAACACCCACAAGCTCGCGTTGGTCTTAAGAGATAAATAATATTTTCCCTTTTCTAAAATTTTATGATTAGTAATCTACAACCACCGTGTGATGTCCGGTTTTTGCCGCCGCGCCTACGGCCCCTCTTCCCAGTCATCCAACAGTTGCATACCGCTAGGTAAAGGGTCTCAATGGAGGGGGGGATTTAGGGAACAAAGACGGGCTCCGATAGGGGTAACAGAGATACGCATTTACTCTGTCTTGTGAATCTCACACTATCATCTATCAGCATATCTGGCAGTCAACTTTATTAAATACGTCCCCTTGGCCGTTACCTTATCACAATACTATCCTGAGACTCTATTCCTATCCTTACATAAGACACAATTTTTTGGATGATTAATAACAGAGAGAATGTTACACTTCTAGATTACCGACCTATTATGTGGAGATTCCACAAACTGGCCTCCAGGCCAAAGCTAATCGAACGCCAGACTCACCGTGCAATCCTCCCAAGGTAAGTTCCAAGTCCCGCAGTTCTTGACAGCAAACTGCCGACGAATTGTTCAACAGTGGAAGACAAGACGTCCGAGACCATGATGTTTGTTAATGTGGGCAAGGCTCTCGGGTGGATACGTTAGATAACTTACAGAGTCTATAAAGGGTTTTGTTAGACACGTTTAACAAAATAAAAAAAAAATTGAATTCTGGAGCGGTTAATGAACCCTATTTCTATTATTGAAATACATTGTCTTTCTCAAAATAAAAAAACAGAAATGTTTGCACCCAAAATTATTCCTTCTGGCAGAAATCAGAAAAGACGTGGTCTCCCCCCGTCCGCCCGGTACTAGCTGCGAAGCGGCCGAGCCTTAGCATTCCCCCACAGCGCGCTACTTCCCCGTTCGCACTTTACCTTACGGGCCGGCAGCTTTGGAACAACTGCTGTGATTCAGGGTTGATGTTATTGGTTTATTTTGTTTGGAATTATATATTTTTAAATTCGCGATTATTGGACCAAGGACTTGATTTTTTATAATACGACAATGGAAAGGGGAATGATATGTAATAGTCAAGGGTTTTTGTAACCTTTGCGAAGACAACAGGTCAATAAGTCCCGAAAACGCCTTGATAATCAGTTATCGTCCCATGAGACCACGTCTCCTTGAGATATCAATAGATTGACACAAGTTTCTATCTGGATTTGGTTGTGATTTTTTCGATCAGCATTCCTCAATTATAAAGCGCCACTTTTTTTAGCTTGGACTCTCGTCTCCCGGATTTCGTTTTCGGAGTTTTCACATTTGGCGCCTAAGATAATAGGCGAGCTATAGTAAAGCAGATTTGGCATCATGGCCGAATCTCACTTTCTTCCTGGATTTATTTTCTGCGTGTTAATTTTAGGACCAGTGTTGCGAGCGATGAAGCAAGCACACCGGAAGAGAACTAGTACGGAAGGTTATGGGCAAAACAAAAATCTATTCCTATTTGAAATAATGGAACAAAGACTTGCATTAGCTGAACGTGCGCGATGTCTCTTTGGAATTTTGTTTGGAATCACGTGATGGAATCTAGAACCGCTTTTTTAAAATCTATTTGTTATTTCTGGAAGAAATCAGCGAAATTAGGTCAGACAATGTTGTAGAGTAGTTGTCGGTAAAACTAAGAACTGCTCTTTAAGGCGAGGGTTCCGGGGTCCCCCAATACATTCATGTACGTCAGGGCAAAATTCCCCTTGTACTTCATGGTTCATTAATTAAAAATGAAAAAAATATGACGTAATTATTAATTCTTTTTCTAGTGAATATCAGACTAAATTTTTAATTAAATATTTCGTTGATCACAATTAATTTAAAGAAACCCCCTGTTTTTTAATATCATTTGATGGCATAACTATATTAAATTTGAAAAAGATTATCGTGTATTTTTTGTATACCTACGCGATGCAAATAATAATGAAACCAAACGGCGCGACGACGCGACGTTCGATCGGATTTTGGTCGTGTTTTAACGAGCGCTCATCCGGGCGCTTACTACATTTTAAAGATTATCGTGTATTTTTTGTATACCTACGCGATGCAAATAATAATGAAACCAAACGGCGCGACGTTCGATCGGATTTTGGTCGTGTTTTAACGACCGCTCATCCCGGCGCTTACTACATTTTACAATTACCAAAGGGTGGACCTAGTAGCCCCTTAAAGCCTTCACATTATGTCCCGAATTAACACAGATGTATATCTTATGTTCGGAGACAACTTATGTCCCGACTTAACACAGATGTATATCTTATGTTCGGACACAACTTATGTCCCGAATTAACACAGATGTATATCTTATGTATGTCCTGACACAACATAATATGTCTCGACTTAAAACGGATGTAAATCTTATGTCCAGACACAACTTATGTCCCAACACAATGTATGTCCCGACTTTACATAGTATGTATCTTATGTCCTGACACAACTTATGTCCCGATTTAACACGAATGTATGTCTAGCAAGTCGGGACATGGAAGATATAAATTGAACAATTGTGTATTGAGTATGAAAATTATATTTAAAAAATATATATACACCGTTTCCCACGATGAGACCGCGAAACTCTCCAGAGGGTGATTATTCATGATATTCTGAGAGAAAAAAATCTTAATAAAGTTTTTCAAAAAACTCAATTCTAATTTCTTAAAAAAAATGATTAAAAAATGAATAAAAATTCACGCGTGTAATACCGTCCATTTTTGAACTGGCTAACACCACGTGACCTGCACCAATTTCAGATATGAAATTCGAATTTTGAATGTCCGCACAAGGCAAGGCGTTCGGTGACCAGAGCGGACCCCCACTCCTCCCCGCCCACCACCACCCCGCCACCGCTAGCATTTCAAACAGAAGCCAGTATTACATGGTCGCTTTTTATTAATACTTTTTTTTAATTAATTATTAAAAATGCCCGGATCAAAAAACTTTATAAGGATTTTTTTCTGAGAATACCTACCATGAACAATCACCCTCCGGAGTTTCGCGGTCTCATCGTGGGACACGGTGTATATCAACAGAAACGAAAACATTTACATACTTATTATAAGTATGCAGGGTGTAACAAAACTCGATGTACAAACGGAAAATTAGTGAATATACATAATATTTGGAGTCGATTTTGTAGAATAAAATTTTTTGATTTGACCCTTAGCTTTCGAGAAAATTGAGTACGAAGTTGATTTTTTTTCGATAATTTTTATCAAATATCATATATTTAGTCAAATTAATACTATCCATAAAGAGAACAAAATTAAAAAACGCGTTTTAATAAGGATTTGAGCAATTTGACTTAATCTGAAACCCATACTTATAAAAACTTTCGTGAGAAGAAAAAAAATTTGTTTTTCAAGCTCAGATTAAAAAGTCTTATTACACAATCGTCTCGAAATACGATGTAGATTCATCAGTTTTCGGGTTGTACTACGAGTTTTGTTACACCATGTTTAAAGTAGCACATATTTAAATGAGCGATATGTAATGTAAGTGCGCCATTAAATAATGCATCAGTAAAAATAAATAAAGATTAAGTTAATCAAACAAAATCATATATTATTACACTGTACATAATACTACATAAATACCTATATATGATATATATATGAATAATATGAACAAGTAATAATAACTACAGGTTCAAGGGCTTTTCCTGTGCGTGCTATAACTGGTATTTAGAGGATAAAAAAGAATAAAGCCGCGAGTTGTAGTGAAATAAGAAAGGTTTCTAATAAGTATAATAAGGTGATGATTTACTGCTGAAAATTTATTCCAAATCTGAGAATAGAATGAACGGTCTGGTCGTTCACCCTTTGAATGTCTGAACGTTTGTTTTACAGCTAGCATTGAAATATTTTACTGTGAAAATAACTTACAAAAATGCACGACATCTAATATTATGGGCCACAGGGGTCAGAATCAGGATTATTAGAAAATATTTAGGTACAAAAAGTAAATAAAACAGTACAATGGATGTTTTAGTTGACTGTAAATATAGGAACATTTAGCGAAATGCCAAGGTGTAAAAACCTTGAATTATTTTCTATATATTTGATTGACTGTTATGGTAGATAAGATAGTATCAGACAAACTTTGAAAGATTATCTTTTGGTAGAAGTAGTGATTGTACGTTAGTGCCAAGGGAGTGGAGGACAAAAATATTATTATATTTTGTTTCAATTTATTTTAAATATATTACCAAGTTTTTAGGGCATAAGCAATAATGTGGATTAGGTACCTAATCTAACTAACTAACCATCACGCCATTTCCCCGTAGGGGTAGGCAGAGAGGATAGAACGCCACACCACTCAGTCCTGGCACACTTCTCTTTCTTCCTCCACATTCATACATCTTCTCATGCATGCACGTCGATTATTCCGACTTCTTACATGCCTAATCTCAAGCACCTGTTTTACTTGATCATGCCATGTCTTTCTCGGCCTTCCTCGACTTCTACATCCAGGCACATATATACAGTCGCATCACATATTTTTTTAGCCGTTCTTTCATCATCCATTCGCTCTACATGACCGAACCAACGTAAAATACCATTTCTTAATTTTGTCGATAATGCTTATCTCAGCCTTGCATTCTGCTCTAATTTCAACATTAGTGCACCTATCATACATAGTTTTACCACACATTCGCCTGAGAGATCGCATTTCAACTTCCATACTTATGGGTTGGTACCAGAACTCCATTATGCACTGCCAATTTAGCCTCTTTTGATAAGCACTTACTAGGTTTATAAAACTGCCTCACTAACTAGGTATATAAAAAAGGCAGTGTAGGTATCACTAATAGTTAAAAGGATAAAAAGAAAAAAAGAAGGAAAAAGATTATAAAAAATCGATTAATGCTACCATATTTTACGTGCGCGAACATCACAATGATCTACTATCATCATGTTGGCAATATTTATAGCATATTTTGATACCCCTGTCCAAATCTGCACGGTGGCAATGATTGAAAGTGAACTGGTGAACAGTTAACCAGCAGTGGAAATTTCCACTACCTACTCAGTCAGCAATCACTGACCACAGAGCAGCAGTGCCTATTAAAAAAGGAACGAAACTCGTTCACTCAGTTTACTGGAAACCGCTGTGGACGAAAAGAGATGCCAATAACTGCCTCAGTCTCTACAAGAATATAACGTGACTCAACAGGAGATGCACTCACTTCCTTTGTTACTTTGTGTAGACAACCATGTGATACAGTTTAGCTCAATTTCAAACGTGATATTTTTTACATATTATATTTTGTTCGTGGCAGATAAGTTCAGAAAACTATTACATGTAAAAATGCAGTATGCGATATCGCTAACTTCATTCGGTATTTTGCGACGGAATTTGTATGGCGTCAAAGAAAAAGTCTTGAATGAAGTTCGCGATATCGCACGTTCGGAACTTCAAAAGTTGTGTCTGTTCTAGCCTACCTGCGCCTGCGGTGCGATTCTCTAAGGTTTTAGACACTTCTGCGCATACGAATTCAGTACAAAATCGTATGCGCAGTAGTTTAAAAACACTTATAGAATCGAAGCGCAGGCGATAAGATATAATTTAAAATTATTTTTTATCTATCTACTTGCTCATTATTACTACGTACTAAGTATTTAATTTCACTTTTGATATTTTTCCACGAAAGTAAGTTTTATGGATGCATGCCGATTTTATCATGGCATGATGGGATATAAATAAATTAAAATAAAGACACTAACCGTAAGAAATGTTAAGATTTCAAACTTCACTTTACGTATATTTTTTAAAATTCATACATTATGTACTATTTACTAAGTTATTTTGAACGTGGTTTTTAAAACCTTGCTCATACTCACACTGGATATGGGCCTCCCTTATGGCACTCACAACATAATTATTATTAGGTTCAAATATTTTTGAGCCCTTTATGATCGCTGTCCACAAAAAATATAGCGGTAATTACGGTCTTAGGAAGCGACTTCGTGTTCTTTTGTTTTGGGTATTTCCAAAATAAGATCTCTTTAGTCGACCCCACTTTCTGTTTATTGTTATTTCTTTAGACGTGCGTTACCTTCAAGCTTTGTTCAACTTAAAACAAAAATTATTTTACAAAAAAATATCTCAATATCGATGGTTGATAATGACTTGACGCATGGATTAATGCTTCAAGGTAGAAAATAATGCATTAAAATAAAATTGATACGTGGTTAACAGATTTAGAAAAATCCAATATTATAGACAATCGCACCAAGGCCAAGCTTGTTTTTAAATCTGTTTCAGTTTGTTATTTATACTGTGGCCAAAACTGAATTTTCCAAATGCTTTTGATTAGTTTAGTTTTGTTTGAGATATTATTTCAATATTTCTTTGAAAAACTATGTTTAAATGTACACAGTTAGCAGTGCTTGTATTGTATAAATTAGTGGGCATAATACAACACGTATAAAATTCATATGGGTATTTATTAATTATACATTACAGAGAAAATTGGTTTCAAGAAATATTTATGAATTATAAATATTTGATTTTGATAAGCTTTGATGTCAGCTTTGACTCCTGTGATTTAGTTAATTTTTGCAATATTTTATATCGGAGTTCCCTCTCTTACCGACTCAGATTCATGAACCTTAGAATGTCCTCTGATTCCGGCTCATAGCCTGAGTATATATAAACTACCTACATAATAGATAGTTCTAAGAAGCATGATCTAACAGGATAGTTCATTTCTTTCCTTGAATGTTTCACTACCTGAGGGGCCACTGATTCTACTAGGGAGTCGCTCCCTTAAAACACTAAAGTTAAATATTTTACACTGTCGTCGTAGCCAATGATATTAATTTTCATAGATAAGCTATTCCTTGCGTTTTCAAAAACGTTTCACTAAAAATGTTTTTGGGTAGATACTTGAAATACTTTCTTTAAGAATTGCATGTAGTAGCAGAAGTTTATGCCTGCATTTGTCAATTCATTATTCATTATACCATATCCGCTCCCTGTGTGGAGCATATGGAATCCACAAACTGCCTCCAGGCCAAGCGATCGGCCGCCAGCTCCCGTGCATCCTCCCAAGTCAAGTCACGTCCCGCAGCTCTGACGCAAAATGCCGACGAATTGTCAACAGTGGACGACCAGGACGCCGAGAACCTGATGCCTTGTAAAATAGGCAAGCGTGGTTAAGGCTCTCGGGAGAGACATACGTAGTATATGGCCTAGCCAGCCGAAACGCCTTCGCCGGATGTCAGTAGATACCAAGGGTTGCTGTGTCCGTTGCCTCACCTCTGTGTTCCTTGCAAAGTCAAACCACCGCACACCTAAAATTCTTCTAAGACACCTATTCTCAAAACTCAGAAGTCTGCTGTCTTGGGCCCTAGTTAGGTGCCACGATTCGCAGCCATAGAGAAGAACAGGTGTGATGCAGGAGTTATAAAGGCGGCATTTTGTTTTAACCGAGTAAATATCCGATCTCCAGACAGCTTTCATACTGTTGAATGCGGCGCCCGCTACTCCAAGTCGCACTCCCAGTTCTTTCTGAACTCTGCCGTTTTCTGTCATGTCTGCATTTGTCAATAGTCTCGTAAAACACTAGCTACTGCATTATAGTATAATCTAGAGGTGGACTAATATATAAACCTAACTGGTTAATTCACGACGTTATCAAACCCCACATTAATTATTAGTAGTTATAAACTGGTAAACGTGGTTAACAATTAACGCCCTTCTATTTCATCTAACACTTAGGTAAAAACAGTAAGCAGAAAAGAGATGCAGCGTTTATTATCCTCCGTCCTGTTTAAACCTGAAAGAATAAACACGAAGAAAAAGGATAAGACTAGCGTTACTATTAACGTTATTAACGTATTAACTGCATGATTTTCACTATATTCATTATTATGCTTCTGTTTCACCTAACCCTCGGACTAAATAGTGAGTAAAAAAAGGATGCACTATTTATTATCCTTCGTCTCGTTTTACCTGTAAGAATAAACACGAAGAAAAAGGATAAGGCTTGTTACTGCCGTTACTGGTGATTTATTATCCTACGTCCCGTTTTAAACACATGATAATAAATCGGTGGAAAAGAGATGGTGATAGGTTAAACGTTACCAAATAACCAAATTCGAAGCAACTATCAGAAATCATAAACGCCGTTAATAGTAACGCTTACCAGTAGTCGTTAAAAATCTGGTAACGTATCAGTTATAACCGTTTTTGGAATTTAACGCTTTAACCCACCTCTAGTATAATCCATTATGGTATAATGCATTATACATTATACTAAAACAATCCATACGTCAAAATATTACAGTTTAGTGTACTTTGATAAAAAGTGTACTTTGTGGGTACTTTTTTTCCATTCCCAACAAAACAATAACATTGTGTTCTAGCGACTCGTTGACATAATAAGTTGGGCCAATGAATACCCCCTACCCATTCCCTTAACCGTTTTAAATACTAAATTGAGTATTTTTTCAGTCCAGCACAACTTTACCGATTTTTTACCTACTGTAAGTAGGTAAACATCAGATTCTATAATTTTATATGGCAAACGAAAATTTAACAAGTCTAAATACATCAACAGTACCTACATCAAACCATTTCGAAGTAAGGTGATCGTTTTGTAATTCATACATTCAGACATATTTGTATCGGTGATGGTGAATATGAACCCATTATTGGATACAAATGGTGGTTTTTCCAAAACGTTTAATGTGAAAATGCTTTCTATCGTAGGTACCATATAAGAGAAAGTACATTCACTTCGGTACGTGGAGTTTTATTGATCTAAAACCATACAAGATAATAAACTATTTGATTATTTTTTTTTACTTTTAGGGAATTTTACATGATCTATTTAAAAGAAATATTTTACGTCGTACTAAAATGTTAAATCTAGTTACCTCACCAACCAAGTTCTAATTTAAAACAATCAAATGGATTAATTCAGTTTTCATTAATTTATTTTGTGTTCATTGGTCTTAAATGTTCGCTCTTGTGTTTTTATAACATTTAACCTGCCATATTAAACAATTAAGTATCTTATCGAAAAAATAACAAATTAATACGAGATTGTAGTTTTATAGACGCGTATTTTCATTGTCTGTTTTTTTGTTGTATTCCGTTAAAATAAAAAATAGCCTTATCAACCGTGTTAATCATATTTACAATAACAACACAAAACTTTAATTTTACAAGACCAAAACCAAATTGTAATACATATTTCGATTGGACGTTTAACATTACTTATTGGCAATTTTTCGTTAATTTCTCGTGTGAAAATCAACCAGTCTATAGTACCTACTTCTCATATTCTCGCTAGCGCAACAACTAATCCACTAATAACTAACCTAATCCAACGTTTGATTCGTTGCATAGTAATGATTAATGATCCAACACTCTGTACGTGTAACAACCTACTCTTTTACATGCGTTTATCAAATGTTTAAATGCGTTTAGAATGGCGAGTTACTGAACTGGGTTACTGAAATGAGTATGTAGATGTTTATTTTGTTAATATTGAGTGTGTAAAAATGTCGGCCGTGCGATTTTGATAGAATTAAACGATGGCCGTCGATAAAAATTTAAATATGATGGTTTCAAAACTCTTTGAAAAACGTCTTGAAAATCCAAAAAAAAATAATCTATAAAGGCGTGTTATTTGACATAAGTAATATACTAATATAGTAATCGATTGATAGGTTCACTTTATCACTTCGTGTTATTGAACGAATTCAAATGGACAATTTACGATGGTTGATGACTAATGATATGTATCATGAACATTTTATAATGTATATAATATTTATCATGAATGATAGAATGATTAACATATTAATTACATAGCGACTCGTTTTAAGTGGTAGACAAATCGGCGCTGGTATAAACATTTACATGTACAAGGAACATGAACAATAAAACCAATATGTTTTGCTTTATTACAATCGCTTTTAATGCTAAAACATATTTTATTACAAGTAAATACTCGTTAAATTATTATCATATGGGCTATTGATCGTCTGTTAATTTTATTTATTCATTGATTTGTCTCCATTTAATTTTTTTAGATACAAATCTTGTTATCTAAATATTTTTGTACGTTGTTATGCCATTTTTTGAACTCGAAACATCATTTTTGTATGTCAAAAAATGTTACGTCTCCAATATATATGGGTCAATTTGGAACGTAATTTTCAACTTAATAAGATTGAATAGAAGAAATACAAATCAAAATCCTTATTCATTTCAAACGTTGTTTATTTGTGAAAAGAAAGAACACTTAAAAATTTTAAAACATGATTATAATATAAAAAATACAAATAAGTATGGTCTATTTTGACTTTTGACTCATACATTGAGTAGTTTTAAGGGTTAAGATAGCTGCATATCAGGTTATTAATGCAGTACCCTATTCCCTAAGTAGTGAAGATATTTATGGTGAAGGAGAATAAAAAAATACTCAAGTTGACGGACAGTTGCTTGAGTTACATGACCTTAAACAAAATAGAGGTCATCGCCTTGATGGGAATGGATCGATATAAGACATCCCTAAAGATACAACGACCAAAATTTTAGAAAATGTGATTTAAAGTACAGTTTATAATGCTAAAAATATTTATACACTTTGTCGTAATAATAAAAAATCGATTGACATAGAAATGTTTGCCCTAGAAATTTTAGTCAATGGTTGCCCCTAAAAAAATGAATTTCGACGGTTGAAAGAAAAAAGTTACCAAGCGACATAATGAGTGCACGGGAAAATTATACCAAGTTTCATAGTAATATCGTGTCGCTTGGTAACATTTTCCTTTCCATCCTCGATTTGAATTTTTAAAAGGGTGTAACTTCAGCTACCTATTTGGGCAGTTTCGCCTACTTTTGCTTAGCTAAAACGTAGAAACTGCTATTTTTTTTTTAATCTTGTGATATTGACTTAAGGTATGTAAATAATCATTTGTGATAAGATTCGTCGCTTTCTTTATTCTATTGGCAGGTACACCTCTATAATAAAAGTGGTTTAATGAAAAATATTAATAAAATAAACAATAAGTTACTAACTAACATGCCTGCATACGTGAATAATTGTTTTCAAATAATAATGACCTCTAAAGATATCGCACCATGAATACTTTACTGCACTAAGTCCAAATAAGTCGAAAATGAACTGAGAATAGGTACAGCGAACACCGACCGCACTATTTTCTGTCTAAGAAACGTGTTACTATCACTTTCCTATGTTGATTTTTTTTTTAAATCCAGGTTCAGTGAAATAGTGTTTTTTTTGGATCTTCCCATAAATTGACTCTTTTGAGTTAGTGCAGTTTAGTATAACTTCAAATAATTTAGATGTGTATTATAATATGTATAGGGTATAGGTAGTATATACTTAGTATTCATATATTTTAATATATTTTAATGGATAAAAACTATATTCGTTAATAAAGTTAACCACGAGTTCTTCTCTCTTAGGCAGAGTAAGCTTATTATTGTATATTTATAATTTTATTTATTTATGTACCTATACTTTAACTGTTATAAAATGTATGATGTGTTTACTTCCTAAATAAACCTAAGAAGAAAAAAAAATCGAAAGCAGTTAATTTATCAAGAAGTAGGTAAGTAACCTACCTATTTACATTATTTTTGTATTTCCAATTTTTAAATGTTGCATAAAAATTAGTCCTTACTATCTAGTCTGTTTGATATATTCTAATTTGTTTAATAAAAATATTGGGGTAACTTAACAACTTGCCGTGCAGCTGTCAAAATTTCAAAATATTTTTACTCTATGGATTGTAGAATGTGTAGGTGTGTAGGTGTAAGCTGTGATTGGTTGGACACGCCTTCATTTGGTTACGCCTTCACAAATTTCGTTTTTAAAAATCTATTTGGCTGTTAATTATAATATTAAACCTAACCCATCATAAACCTACTGTATAAATTTCATAACCTATTTTTTTATTTAACCTAACCTATCATTAACCTACTGCATAAATTTCATAACCTATTATTTTATTTAACCTAACCTATCATTAACCTACTGTATAAATTTCATAACCTATTATAAAGAATATTGCTTTTAAATAGCCATTTGATTTATATTATTTTATTAAACCCAACCTATCTGAACCTACTGTATAAATTTCTCTCTTCGACTCTTTTTTTCTACATCTTGTCATATCTATGGATTTAGCAATAGACTAGTCCTCATAAAAAGCACGGCAAGTTGTTAAGTTACACCAAAATATTCGTCCACTTTTCATACAAAACTTAAAATTTACTGGAGTATCATTGCAATATTGCAATAATTATGCAAAACTGCAAAACACTCAACTTGGTAGCGGTACGCGATACCTACCTATGTAGGTTCTACCATAATATCTAATGTAACTTTTCAAATAAGCGGATAAAAAGATACTTTCACTAGTTGTGAACGTAATTTAAAATTCGTGAAATAATATTGGAATAAATTTTAGTTATTTCACCTTAAACTCACCTTTGGATTCTGATGAGCGTCTTGTAAACTAAATGACGTAAATTTCATAAACTTTGAAAATAAATCGCATTTTAGAGTTGTAAATAATTTATGGTATTAAAAAATTAAAATATTCTTACCTTGCTTTTTGTGAAATTTTCTGGAGAAATTTAAATTTGGCACTGAAATAAGATTACTATCGGCACCATATCAAAAGCCCGCATTAATAAAACTGGCAAACGGCCATACTACGGGACAAACAAAAAAATTTGCATTCAAAATCCAAAGAAAATAATCTTCACTCGTTTCTGCGCATGCTACAAAGTAACACTAGTCACAACCACATGAAATTTTTCGCAACACTTACTGCAAATTGCACTACTTTCACGTTTGTCAAAATCATATGACCAAACGAAATAAAGTCGTGGAGGGGCATTCCGCGCTCGTCTCCTTGTTACTATTGCTCGCGATTCACATGCGCGAACTTCACTCCAATCGATAATGGCGGCAACATTTCACAACTCTTTCCGCGGCCCGATTCGTTTTGATTTAAAAGTTATTTGTTCGTGATCGGCTATGCTGTATGTTTTCGCGTGGATGGAACTGTGGAGTTTTGTGATGGTTGAAAGATAAAGCGAGTGCAGCGCGAGATGTCCGCGATTGACAGAGTGAAGCGGCGAAGCGGCCATTGCCGAGCACGCGGTCTGAAACGTCAAATATCTGTGGGCAGGGGGTGAAGGGAGAGGCGTTGGGAATAGAACCAGTAATGCAAAACCAGTGGTTCTTCTACCTACCTCACTGCTAGGTCCAAACTCGTGATTTCGTGTAGTTGACCGAAGCGAAGGTGAAGGGTATATTTGGGCACTTTGTACTACCTACTCGTACTTTGTACAACGCTTTCCGTACACAGGTAGAGCAAACGCAAGAATCACACCAATACGCTGCGGTTGCTCATGAAAGTAAGACTATTTCTGTGGTGTCTAGGAAAAGGGGCATGAGTCAGTCAGGCATAATTTTTACAATGCGACCGTTTATTGATTCTCTGCTAGTGCCTGTAAAGTTTCTTCTAGACTAAAGACTCTTCTTAAAGATGAGCCAAATAAGTTATTTAACCTAAAATAATTTTATATAATCTTTAGAGACACAAGCAGTGAATTAGTAAAGCAGAAACAGTAAAAATTATGCCTGACTGACTCATGCCCCTTTTCCTAGACACCACAGATTTGTTCCCTCAGTAAACTCTGAAATACAGGAACAGATTAAGTAATTAATTAAGGTACGTACCTACTGTGTTTATAAGGAAAACGAAATAAAACCGGCTGCATCAAAAGGAATGCCCTTAATAATCGCACGAAACTTTCACGTTGTGTTAAAATCAATTCAAAAAAATCAATAAAATCAATAGACGTTGACTAAATTGACTGAAGCTGGAAATTACTTCTTCACACGACGATACCTCGATTCCTCGATTGTGTTGCAACAAAAATCAAAAGTGATTTTTCTGAAGCCTGGGTGTTTGTGACATTGTTCCCCTCTGTTATTGGGCCTTCTGTCCTGTTAGGTGGTAAAAAATTAATGGTAAAAAAGGAAAAGTTTGCTATTTAGTGAAATTAATAGTAAAAGATGGATAATAAAAATGTGGACACACTCAAGACAGGATCGGGTCTAAATTTATATATATATTAGCACATATCTTAATGGGTTAAAAACAAGATGTAGTGATTTCCACTTTTTCGTCATACCTTCAATAATAGTGCGGAAAAGAAAGGGTAAGTATCAAAAAACATATTTTGTTTGAATCACCTCGATGGTGTTGAAAATAATAAAATAGTATTGACAAAAAAATTTGGTTATACCATTATACATATTACTTGATGAATTTTTACGATATTGAAACATGATGATAAATTATTAATATTTTTTGTTTTGCTAACGTATGTGTCTTATTCATCAGCATCGTCCATATCATACCCACTCCCCATCTTCCCATGTGGAGCATATTCTCAAACTGATTCCAAGCTAACCGTGTGTGATTATACTAAAGCTACCCTACCAATAAGCTAATCAATTGGATCCTGTATGCCTTTCTAAATCATATCTACGTCCCGTAAATATATACCGCGAGTAATTATTTTACAAAAATACTTATGTATAGCAACAAAAAGAAGTACTGGATTCCAATTTTTCTTGCAGCTACAAAGCGCATGAACGATTGGAATTTCACCTCTCCGTTCTCCGCCTACAGTATTCGATTTTCTAATATTTCTATGAATCTAATTTTATTTTTGCGGTCGATGATTTTTATTCAATTACCTACACATATGTATGAGTCTAAGTATTGTATGTACCTACTGTGTAAATAAAGGCATGTATTTCATAAATTGAGTTTTTACCTAAAGGAGACTCGGCAGATTCGTTCTATGATTTCACGATTAATTTGTTAAAAATAGTATCATTGAATCTGTGGTTATGAGGTTATTTTTATCAAAATACGAGCTAACGTGTTTTCATATTAAATATCTCTCTTTTTCAAAGTCAACTTGAGAAACAGTGAGTTGAAAGAATTACATTTAATCCTAGATTAAAAAGAAGCTTGAATACTTTTTATACTGGCAAATTATTAATAGACAGGTGAAGGCGAATTCTGGCGACTTAAGAGGAATAGATTATAATGTAAACCTAACTAGAGGTGGACTAATATATAACCTAACTGGTTAATTCACGACGTTATCAAACCCCACATTCATTATTAGTAGTTATAAACTGGTAAACGTGGTTAACAATTAACGCCCTTCTATTTCATCTAACACTTAGGTAAAAACAGTAAGCAGAAAAGAGATGCAGCGTTTATTATCCTTCGTCTCGTTTTAACCTGTAAGAATAAACACGAAGAAAAAGGGTAAGGCTTGCGTTACTGCCGTTACTGGTGATTTATTATCCTACGTCCCGTTTTAACACATGATAATAAATCGGTGGAAAAGAGATGGTGATAGGTTAAACGTTACCAAATAACCAAATTCGAAGCAACTATCAGAAATCATAAACGCCGTTAATACCTAACGTGGGCATCGAATTAAATTGATATAAGTGACAGCTATTTCGTGTTTTAGGTTTTAGGTGCAAAGCAAATACACATTAGTTTTTCATCAGCTGCGCCGCACGTCCATGTCCATCCGTCCATCGACCATCGACATCGACCACTCACGAGCCACTAAGGGCACTAAGATCAGAGATAAGATTATGCGGGAGCAGCGCGTACGCAGTCCCGACTACCAAAAATTACGCGCCCGAGTTATCCGCATTAGGGATAATCGCAAGGGTCAGCCCAACCGAAGTGCAATGGAAAGAGCCTCACCCTGGGGGAACCGCCTTGTTGATCACGGTATCCCCTACGCCATTTGTAAATTTTTATTAATTTAATATTTTTTGTCCAAGGAATTTCAATTTTATGAAATGGTTTTACCTTTGCCTCAAGTTGTTTTAGTTTTTGTCAATTTTCTCATTTACCCTAATCACTTTTACGTATGTTAAGATTAAATAGTGAATAGGTAAATGGGCTACGTTGAAATACAAATTTCATGATGTGATTTGTTCTGCCACTGAAGCGTAAGACCGATCAAGTTATCTTCTTGTAAACAAATTATTGTGATTTACTGCACTTGAATCAATTATTAATGCAGTGCCTTATGAACTATTGCTTATAAAGGAATGTATAATAGAAGTAACAGTAGGTAAAACTAAAAAAATCCCGAAACCCAGGTTTTAAATATATATCTTTGTACCCAGTCGGTTCCTAAGTATTTTGAAAAATAATAAAAAAGTTCATTTCAATGAATTAGTGGAAATTATTATTTTATTCTTTTATTACGAAAAATCTTCAACAACTACTTTGATTATTTATATTTTATTTATCTATGACATGCGTTGATTAGACACGATTAAATTCATTAATACCTTATCAATTTTCGTGTTACTATGTCACCTACTGGGGACAAAGATTAACCAGGAATTTAATTCAGGTATGTTAGGCTTAATAGTTAGATATTGACTCCCAACGGGAATCAAATGACTTTTTGATTTAAACTTGAGAGGTTAAATAAAAAATAAAATACCCAGCCGATTAACTTTAATAGTATGCTGTTGTCAATGGACTTATATGGCCTTGCGTGAGCACCCAACAAACTTGACCAAAAAAGAAACCGTTATTGGCCTCCTAAAATATCAGAATAATAAGTAAGTAGGTACTATTTAAATAAATAGATGCACGATATTAGGAGTCAATATCCACTTTCAAGGTCTGAAACACGATTTACATACAATCTAAAATGCAATCGATTCGAATATATAGCTACCTATAGTATCTGAGGTGATTGATTTTTCACAAAAAAATAATGCTAAGCTCATTGCAAAGCTAATTAATGACCGAAAACTGTACAGTTTCTTGTTCAGAAACCGTACACCTGTACAGTCTGTCAAAAGAAATGCTCTAATATGTACATTTTTTAATTTACGGTCGTGTGTTATTATCGTACGATGTTTGCACACAGGAAATATAACTAATAATGTAAATATATTGTTCTTTATTTTTTACGTTTTAAAAAGCTTTCAATATATCAAGCTCTCTAAAAAATCGGCACAAAATATTCTACGGGCGCGGTAGGGAACTTGTTAAAAAGTCTATGTTATTTTGCACCAGTTATTTTAATGAATTAATTATAAACCTCAATGTTTGTAGCACTCACTTTGTAGTTTTCCATAATTATGAAATTAAACAACTTTTATTTTAAACTATTTTTAACACGCCAACCGGTTTCGGAGACACTACTCCTTCAACAGGGCTTTGTATAATAATAATTAAAAAATTATTACTTTCATAATATGATGAAAATTTATTCGAAAGCGCGTAGAACAATCTTCAATCACATAATAATTGACAGTGTAACACATTATAACACCAAGCATTTTTTTTAGGTACCTGTTTATTTTATATTTCGTTTGTAAACATAAAATCATTGGGTAGCTAACTCAAAAATTGATGTTTTCATTACAAATTATGAAGATTTCTCAATGCGCTTACATATTATTTATATAAACGTGGGATTATCTTAGAAGGGTTTTATAGGAAGGTTTTATATTTTATTCTAAGTAAGAAGTGTGAAAGCCTTAACAAAAAATTATTTCAAATAGTATGCAAAACTTTAGTTTGTATTGAACACTTTATGATAATTTCTTGATGCTGCAGTGTACAGACTGTGCAGTGTAACGTATAATAACCATAATCTATCCATGTAACAAGAACTTAGAAAAAAGTACACGAAACAAAAGATTTACATTATCTCGTTATCACCCATTGTCATACACGAACGATAACAGAATTTCAAAATAATTTCAGACGGGTTTAAACAAAACGACACTCTAGTTCACTGTTCACCGTCTGCTTGCTGCTATGTTGCTTCATTCCTCATTGCCTTTGCAGTAATAGCTGTATGCGGGCGTGTGTGACGATGGTGTTTGAACATTTAAACCACCGTAAATTAATCCATCGAATTAAATAATAAACAAACGCGATAATTCATCAATCGATGTATGTTTCTATCGTAAAAAATATGTGCTTTTGTAAGTGTAATAAGTGAATTATATCTTCGAGTTTCAAGTGCATCTCTACGAAAAGTTTACCAACTTTATATGGGAAAAAATATTATATTCAATTAATGTTTGGGCGTCAAGATATAAATTAATATTTTTTATTGTGGTTTCCTGAACTTGATTAGCGCTGTGGATCTTTTGTATTTCGTGTCGGTTTGGGAAAAAAATGTGAAAACTGGTTTTTAAATATATTAATGTTTATCTACGTAAAAATTCTAAATTTAAAAAAGTAACGCCTCATCATCAGTCTCATTAACCCCATCTAAAATCATTAGTTTAAACAAAATGCTAATACGTACGGGATTGAATTACAATATACGAAATAACAATAATTTCTTGATTTTAGTTGTGGTTTGCTATTTTCCTAATTGAAAAACTCTAAACAATAATTATAGGTATTGAAATACATAATTCATTTGCCAATAGTGCTAAGTCGTTGTTTTTAAACCAAAGAGACCAAAGATCTCTTGTGTATATATATAAACTTCTATTTTTGTACCCACTAGCTATTCTTCAACAGCTGTTACTAGTTATATTATGTCGATTATACATTTTTAATAATGAAATTAGACTCTCATGATTATTTTTATTCTTCATCCAACAGTCAGTGATTCTTTTAGATTTTAGATTGAGGAAATGTTCTATTTGACGAGGCTACTTACTGATACATCGATATCAGATTTGTAAACATAAACATCGTAAAATAATACATAAACTTGGTTGATTCTACATAGGTAGGTGAGCAACTACAGTTAAAACGGTTTAAAAACTTATCACAAAACATCTGTTTTTAGTTCAATGGATTTTTAAATTTCGTATTAGTGACAACAAACTGTATTTTTATGACACGTTTGTTTATATTCATTAACAGGCGAAGCTGGACGACGCCGAAGCGACGATACAAGTACCTAGCATACAAAAATATATCAATAAACATCGAGACAATGATTCTTAAATTAGAAAACTTAAAGACAAAAATATTTCAAGTTGCCCGTTGACACTTGACTTATTTTTAAAGTGTTTTAATTTCTGGTGTGCTTGGCTGTAAATAGCGTCTGAATTGCGATTATCACGTTTAAATTAACATATCTAGGTACCATCGCATCGCATCGTTGGACTATGTAACTTGTACCTGCGTCATATGTGACATTCCTTTATGTTTCCTTGGGTGTTAGTGACCCTTGGGTGACTAACGTGTCAACCGAATTTAGTCAGTTGTAACTCGTTGCAGTCTTTATCTTTAAACCAAACAACTTTAGGAACAAAATTAGTCTAGTCTACATAGTCCAAACGGTCAAACACGAAACATGGAAAGTTTATTTGTGTTTCTTCAACCAAAACTAGTTGTCTGACCCAAGCTGTACTGTACAGTGTACGGAATTATCCAGCAGCGTGCCAGCAGAATTACCTACAATACGATAGTACTATGAGTTCGTTGACTTTGTTGATCGGGTGTACATTGTGTTTTCAGTATAACATTTATTGTTATTAACAATATAGGGTTTTTCCCGATAACACGAATATTCTTAAAAACGTTATAAATATTTAAAGTATATTTTTACAATTCCAACGATATAAAACACAATGATCAAAAATGTGGTTTTCATTTATAAATTTATGATTTAAAAACACGAAAATACGAATTATTTTTAACGCCCGTTATTGGTTAATGACGTCATACCCGTCCACCATGATAGGCGTGAAATTCATTACGAAGTGAGCGCCTATATTGCTGTGACGACGTCACACCGCATGCGCGCCAAATGAAGGATTTTGCGAGCGATTTGAAAAAGCGCTATTTCAAACCGCGCTAAAAAATTCATATGACATCGTAAAAATTTATATTTATTTATTTAATAAATAAAGTTGACATCTTTGTGATTCTATTCGTCGTTTACTCCCAGTATTTTATCACTAGGTAGGCCCATTTAGGAAATACTGCGATCGAGATGAACGTTTCTATAGGTGCCTACTCTTGGGTTTCATCTTGTAAATCGTCAGAACTTACGTTTTTTTATTCAAAATGAGTTAAAGCATTGATATGAAATTTTTTGAAAATTTGTATGGAAACGTGGAAACTTCTAGTAAATTCTTTTTCGAAATGAATCATGATAAATATCGGATATTTATTGGCTGAAACACATACTTTTAAAAATAATATATTGATTGTTTTCTGCTTATATTGTGTATCTAATGAATATATATATTGTGTATCTAATGAATATTTCATTTTTATAATTCTAGTGAAAGGAGATTTTATCATACCTCCGAATAATAAAAAGGTGCCAGATATGTGATAAATAATTAAAGTGTTATCTATGACAGTTGATTTAAAATTATAATCTACTTAATTCTTAAATTCATAGTCGAATGTTTCCAGTCTGTGTAAATACCAAATATCAAAGACTTTTTGTGGTTAGTGATAGCAGAACCAAAATCAGAAAATGAATTTGATATCTTATCAGACTGTGCTACGTGAGAGATAGAGGGATAGGAGTAAGAAACGTTTGTGTGAGTGAAGTGGTCGTTTTTGCAAATTGTGTTATCAAATAGCATTTTTTTAGTCAAATTAATAGTATCCACAAATAAAACAAAATAAAAAACTGCACTTTAATAAGAGTTTGTGCAATGTTACTTAATCTTAGGTATAGGTAGGTACTGATGAAAGATTTTACTTTTTCTTTATATTATACGTTCGACTCCAAATATAATGTAGATTCACCAGTTTTCGGGTTGTACCACGAGTTTTGTTACTCCATGGGTATACCTCTAACGGGCTTTCTACTCGTAATTAATTAGTCTGCCATGCACGACTTTAGGAACTATTTCAAACTAGGTTAATATATTAAATATTTTTGTTTCTTGGGCGGCTTCAAAACTTCAGTTAAGTGCTCAGCTTGGAAAGGAATTTTTATGTATGGGTAGGACGTTTTAGAGAAACGAGTATTTAATTTTGATGAAAACTCGTTGTTTTTATTTATTATACCTTTCAAAAAAATATTTTAATTAATTTTTGAGCAAAAAACATTTTTAATTTATAGAAGAATAATGTCCTTTTGTCCTTCCCAAGATCAATCAAACGTAAATAAATAATCCATTTCAAGGACACAACTCATTGATAGAATCCCATTTATTGAGTCCAATGTCTTGGTTTTACTAATACACCAACCAGTTATTAACATATGATCCGTTGAAACACTGCACAGTATAGCTGAATACTACATCATTATCATTACTATGGCTTCGTATGTATCATACGATACGTTAGTTTGTTTTCAAACAATGATTCACTTTGACTTTCCTTTAGGCAGCGTTTACACAAAGCAATCTGTAGGCGCAAGTAATCGTATATAGACAATATTTTAATAAATACCACATGAGACTATTTTTTTTCGAGTGGATCTAATTATTCCTAGTAGTTTAAAAACAAAATATTATATAAAACTTACAATAATAACATTTGGAGGATTAATTGTGCTTTTCAGTAGTGCTGTCTAGTTAATATTACCTATGTATTTTTTTGTAAACTATGCATTTTACTCCGATTTATCTTATTTTTCGTTAGTAAACTACATAGTTTATACAGTATTTTTTTAGAATTAGAAATAGTTCTACCCAATTTGTTTTATTTGTTTGGTCACACAAATACAGGCATGAGCCAGCAAAATACCAAGCGATGAGAATAATTCCGAATCGCAAAGAGCTAAAGATATTTAAAAAAATGCATTAATATATATGAAAGATCATAGGTGGATATCCGTGAAAGAATGTGAGAATTGAATTGAATACAATGTTGTTTTTTCGATAAAATTCTAAATAATGGTCTATTACCCTGGCAGATTATGTTATGATAAAGGTTTAGTTTAACCGCATAGACATGTGAAAGTAAAAATTTTTCGTATGAATTTCCATGTGTAAAACCAGAATTCAAAATATATTTGAAGACAATCAGAATAGATCTAGGACATGTACTCCAAGAACAGTATACTGTACAAAATAGATTAAAAAAATACAATGAACTCCCTGAGACCGTCAAAGATGAAAACGGAATAAATTAATTTAAGAGCACCTTTTATTAATTATTATTGTTAAAATTTGTAATCATAGTTAGATAAAATATATGTAAACAATAAACTTAAATAAAGGGTATTTTTTTAATTATATTTTACTTGAAAAAAAACAACAAAAAAAATACTCTCGTTTTGCACTCATTGCTAATAAGTATTTTTTACAATTTACGTCATTTTCAGATTATAGTTCTCCCCCTTATATCTGGCTTCGGGCTGATATTCCAAGAGACGTTTGCCACTCTGGGCATTTCAGCTACGAATGCTTCCATCATCATCAACGTAAACCACGCCTTCGGTATGGTGCTGTCCCTCTTCAACGGCCCGCTTCTAAGGAGCTTCGGGTACCGGAAGGTCGCGGTGGCGGGGGCTCTCTTCGTAACTGGAGGGATTCTCCTGACGTCACAGGCCCAGTCCTTCTGGCACTTTCTGATCACATACAGTTTGATGACGTGTAAGTAAAAAGTTGTTAGTAAGATTTATTCATTAGTACTTACATCAATGAGAATAGGTGTCTTAGAAGAATTTTAGGTGTGCGGTGGTTTGACTTTCAAAATTTATATTTTTTACATAAAAATAATTCATATTCTTTGCCTGAGTATAAATATCTTAAACTGGCATTGAAAGCGTAAGACAACTGCTTTCATTTAAGAAAGATCAAGATACACTTCACTTGGTGGAAATTGTTAAAACAGGAAAATTTACTGGAGTGTTTTTCAGTTTTCTGCGACTTCAATGTTTTTGGGCAAAAGGTATATTCCATAATTTGGTTCTATCGTAATCTGGTAATATTAATTATGTAAGTAGGTGGTTTGACTTTGTAAGGAACACAGAGGTGAGGCAACGGACACAGCAACCTTTGGTATCTACTGTCATCCGGCGAAGGCGTTTCGGCTGGATAGACCATATACTAGTATGCCTCCCGAGAGCCTTAACCATGCTTGCCTATTTCACAAGGCATCAGGTTCTCAGCGTCCTGGTCGTCCACTGTTGTCAATTCGTCGGCATTTTGCGTCAGAGCTGCGGGACGTGGACTTGACTTGGGAGGATGCACGGGAGCTGGCGGCCGATCGCTTGGCCTGGAGGCAGTTTGTGGATTCCATATGCTCCACATAGGGAGCGGATATGGTATAATGAATGAATGAACTTACATCAATGAAGAATGCAATGTTACAGTTTAAGGAGTAGATATATTTGAAATATTTTAAAAATAAATTTATAATACAAAGGATAAACAGTAAATAAGTTCATAATTAAAATAAGTAGATGACATAACGATAGTTAAAATTTTATTCCTCCGCCTCGTAGCATAGTGGTAGCGCATTTGGCTACAGTGCATGAGGTCGCGGGTTCGATTCTCGTAGGGGGTCAACGTGATATATTTATTTACATGTGGTTTTCAAATTAATATTTCATGTTTTATACCTTGGACTGGTTCTGAAGCGTAAGACTGATCATCTTACCTTCATGTAGTCAAAATTAACATTTAAAAAATGTTATTTGTAAAGTACTCGAGTTATTTGTTTCAGTTCAGTTAAATTGGTAGTTATCACCATAGTTCATGAAAGGCCTTTTTATAAATCTCAGAATATCTGAAATATTATGTATAATTTTTTCGCCATGTTTAAAAGTTGTACAAAATTGCCTAAATTAATCTGTTGAATTTTATTTCAGCAATCGGAGTTGCTCTAGTTATGTCTGCATTTTCTCTAGCCATCAACTCTTTCTTCCGTAAAAAACCGAGGAAAAGCTATGGCTGTTGGCATGTCCATAACTGGGTTGGGTCCCATCATTATGCCACAGGTAAATAACTTCAATGACATTACTGTAAATTTAAAAAAATTTAGTACTTGCCTGTAGCAATAAATTATTTATTTATTATTTGGATACGAATGTGTTGAAAAGTAATGTTAAAAACTTTAGTTTTATAGTGTTTCTTAACATCAGGTAATCAACGGCCTGATTGGTGCTTTAGGGACCAAGGGAGCTGTTATTGTCTTGGGAGCTTTGTCCCTTCATTCTCTGCTAGCAGCCTCCCTGTTGAGACCAGTTAAGTGGTACATGAAGCCAGCTGAAGATGTTGAAGGTGCTGCTGATGTGAAGCCAGTGAAAAATCAAGACGATGAAGTGGAGTCAAAGAACAGTAAGAAGTATTCGTGAACTTAAACTAGGTTGTAAATATATCTTATATAGGTATAAGGTATAACATTTTCGTAGTCTCGATAAATCTGTTGTTTGTTTAATATTCTATAAAAAAATTCTGGGTGTAATCAGGATCTTTAACTTATTGGAGGCTCTGGATAATGGGGCGACAATGAAATGACAGAGAACTATTTATCGACTTGTTAAAGGAGTAGATGATAGTAACTAGGAGGCTTCATTAGATTGAGAGGTCCTTGGTATTTGCCCAGAGTTACCAATGGAAAAGTAGGTCGTGGGAATTTTTTTTATTTTTATTTTTGTTTTCAGTTGAAATGAAAGACATGTCCAATACAAAATATGAAGAGTCTTTCAGCGAAGACGAAGCCGATTATAATGATGATACCAACAAACTAAAGTCAGCCTTGACAGAATCCCTTCAAAACAGTAGAGAAGATGGACTGGATCAACAGAACATAAATACAGTATCTAATGGAGATATAAAAATTGTAGAAACGGCAAATGGGCAAAAAAACAGTACAGATGGTTTGAAGTCAGTACAGCAGAAATAAACTTAGGCAGTTCGGAAGACATTTTTGATGAAAATACTCCAAATAATAAAGTGAGAAGAAAATCTTCGCTGTCTACAAAAGGACGATTAAATAATGCGGAAAGTAAAACACTTCTGTCCAAACAATCTCCGGCAGATGAATCGCAAAAAGATGATAAAGAAATGTCCATTGGAGCAAAAATAGTGGAATTTTTCGATCTAGGTTTACTCAAGGATCCAATTTTTGTAAATATAATGTTAGGAATATCATTGGCAGCTTGTGCTGAGATAAATTTTTCTCTCCTGACTCCGTTCATATTAAATGACCTCAAGTTTACAACGGCAGAGATAGCCGCTGTGATACAAGTATCAAGTGATTAATTTATAAAAGTTATCTTACACATACATTCCCTTCAAAACATCTTGGCACTGAATTGGTACATTGGTATTTTTCAATAAATCCTCATCAGCTTACTACATGAAGTCAAAAGATTATCCATTATTTTAAAAAATCACTTTCAAATTAATGATCCAAATAGATCCCGTCGCGAATCTTACAGCCGTAATACAGCAAGGCAGGAAGGCCCACTGCGCTAACCTTTAGCCTTACAAGGCATATATAATATTATTTGATGGTTTAGAAATCTCAGTATAGTACAAAAGGAAATCTAACCACTCTTTTCAGTATGTAAGTAACAAATTAGCAAAATGTCTATTATGTTTTTTTCAATGTACACTTTTGCAAGGACGTAAAATTTGCTAACAGATATCACAGTAGCCACTAGCAATGGTAATAATCACTTAACGTTAGTGCGTGTATTTTATATGAAATAATAAAATTTAAAACCTTTGTCTATTTACGAAATAATGACTATATTTTATTCATAATCAATTTTTAAAAACAATGTTCAAACAGTAGTGATGAGTTAATTCTTTGGATTTGGGGTAAATCATAAAGATTAAGATTAGGTAAGGCAAAAATGAATGCTGATCTATATACAGTATTTAATAATTGATGGACATAATGGAAGTTCCGTAATCGACTATAAAAATTAATTAGTAGATTGATAATTATTTTAACAACTGAACCTAAAGTTTCTGTATACCTGGAAATAGGTGCTGGCTAAGAGAATTGAATAATATACCTTTAACTGATTGAAAAAATAAATACTCACAACGAAGACGTCAAGTGATGATTATTAAATATTATTGAAGTAATTAGAAGCACGCCATAACCATTGCTTGAGTCCATAATTTGATGTACAAGAGCACTAGAGGTTTACAAGAGGATTTAAATTACGAAATGTCAAATGATCCAGATAAAACACTAAGTATGTTTGAAGCTAAATTGCTATTAAATAGCAGGTTATCTTATCTTACCTTGTACAGGCAAATGGACGCGGTGCCACCCACTTAGTTATCTGATGAGGGTGCCTTTGTATAGGGAAGCATGCTGCCCGCGTCATCAGAAGTGAGGTGGATGGCTTGGTGAGGGAACTGGTCATGCTATGTCGGGCCATCCCTGCAAATATTGCGCCATTATCAATGTCAAGGAATCGTCGTTGGAAATACAACTTAATTTGACTTACCGTGGTCAGCATTCCATAGAACTAGAAATTATATTGCAGTGTTTGTCCGCCATTTGGTTAAATGTCTAGGCGGTCCGTCTGTTAATGCAGCGAGTCAAATTAGTTACGAAAATGCTACCTAGGTGCACTGGCCGAAACGCTTGGATTATTACAGCTGACTCGTCGCGTCTTCTACCATGCACCGGCCGAAGCGCTTGGATTTTACATAGCGAAATATTCCGAGTGTCTACATGAGTGGGATCTGATCGCTTTATATGGCATTACCTTTGGGTCAGCCTTCGCTGATGGAATTCAAATGTTCTCAGTTCAATTTTATTCAGCAAAATTGGACGACGCCTTTTTAAAACAGAATTAGAATAATTATTATAAGTGCTCATCAAAAGAGGCAAATTTGGCAGTGCATAATGGAGTTCTGGTACCAACCCTTATGTATGGAAGCGAAGCGTGGTGTTGGAAAAAGAAGGACGAAAGTAGATTGAATGCAGTTGAAATGCGATCTCTCAGGCGAATGTGTGGTAAGACTATGTATGATAGGTGTACAAAGTCGAAATTAGAGCAGAGTGCAAGGCTGAGATAAGCATTATCGACAAAATTAAGAAAGGTCTTTTACGATGGTTCGGTCATGTAGAGCGAATGGATGATGAAAGAACGCTAAAAAAATATATGATGCGACTGTGCCTGGATGTAGAAATCGAGGAAGGCCGAGAAAGACATGGCATGATCAAGTAACACAAGTGCTTGAAAGTGGCATGTAAGAAGTCGGAATAATCGACGTGCGTGCATGAGAAAGATGTATGAATGTGAGTTGATCTGGCCCCGATTACTAGATAGTGCGTCGTCGATTCAAATTATTGTAAGTAATTAATACATAAACATTGTGATTAACTAAACAAGATTGGAGCTTCTTCCGAGGATTTTATTTTTTATCTTAAAAAACATGATTGACCCAAATTACAGTTGATTACAGGTGAACGATTAGGTGCGATTTTTTATGATGTACAACAAGCCCGATCTATAGCGCTTTTATTCAAATTCGCTTCATGAAAACTCTGATCATTATGGAGGCGCATTTTTGTAAACAATCACAGTAATTTAGGCGCTCCTATGGAATGAATATTCACGCCTTTCACGGTCGACGAAGTAAAATATTAGCCAATTCGGCGTTAAAAATAGTACCTGTTCGTATTTACGTGTTTTTTAAACATAAATGTATATACTTAGAAAACCACATTTTTGAACATTGTGTTTTAAATTCGATTCGAAATTCGTAAAAATATCACTTTTAATATTTTATAACGTTAAAGTATGAATCATGCTATCGGAGGAGAAATAATAAGTATGCTAGTAGGATGGACAAACCATTGCAAATTAACATTTCATTGACCAATGTTGGATTTAACAAAGTTAGAATACTTATCTTTAATTATAATAATAACATATTTTCAATGCAGAGTCATAGTCAATAATAAACATAGACCAATTATAAATGTCCAACAAACCGACATGTTAGCCTGTATTTGGTAGAAGTAATACGGCTATATTTGGTTGTTTGTAAACTGGTAGCATAATTTAAATCTTAGGTCCACGTAAATAACAATGGCGCTGATTCGCTATCGTTGTTTTGTGAAAATAATAAATATAAAATAAGTCGGATAATATTAGGTTCCTTACATATGAAATTGGCGTTTTGCCGTACAGGCAGCATTTGATCTCAAATAGAGTCTCTTTGGTTAGGAATTCCAAATCTCAAATACTCCTTACAGCTATTTACGTAAGTATTTGTGTTCAAAATTATAATTCACGCTTGTTTTTTTCCTTCAATTGTTTATTTTTTCTTTGCGTCAACTCAGTCAGTTACAAAATGGAAAACTTGAAATATCGCGTTATTTTACGAGTACGAGTTCCACCGTGGCACCAGTGCTGCAGAAACGGCTCGAAGGGTTAATGATGTGTATGGCGACGGTGCCGCAAAAGAAAACACAGTGCGTTTTTGGTTCCAACGTTTTCGTTCTGGAAATTCGACCTGCAGAACAAGCCCGTGGATGGCCGGAGACCAAAGTTGATAATGAAGAATTGAAGGCTATTGTGGAAGCGGATCCATCGCAAACCACGTCCGAGTTAGCTGCAGGCTGCGGTGTTAGTGATAAAAACTGTTTTAATCCACTTGAAGCAAAATTGGAAGGTGAAAAAGCTTGAAAGGTCCTTACATCATGAATTGGCGTTTAGTATGGGAGGAAACATAAAGTTGACACACGGCACATTACTATATACTAACAAATTAGAAGAGCTTCAATTGGAATGTCTAAGACATCCACCGTACTCTCCGGACCTTGCCCCAACAGATTACTATTTTTTTCGAAATTTTGGATAAACTTCTTGCAAGGGAAAAAAATTCAACTCCGATGGGCAGTCCAAACCGACTTCAAAGATTTTATTGATTCCCGTCCGAATGGTTTTTTTAGTAAAGGGATCGATGAACTACCTATGAGATGGCAAAAGTGCATAAGATAGCAATGGTACATACTTTGATTAAATAAATATAATATTTTTTAAAAAAAATCAACTTTATGTTCCTCCCCATACAAAACGCCAATTTCATATTTAAGGTCCTCCCATACAAAACGAAAGCCAATTTCCACCTATGTAAGACCTAAATATCATGATTAAAATAGATGCTTACTAAAACCCTTTTCCAAAAATTTCTTTCAATAGATACCTTCAATGTTTTCCTTAGTTTCCCAAGCCACATAGAAATGTCAACGATTACATCATAGAAGCGTATGATTTGACCATTTTTATAGCTTCCATAGTCCATATAAACGACATGGTTAGCCCATTGTGGTCAGATATTATATGAATAACCCATTTTATTAAGGCTTTTTTTCAAATAAACAGGTGAGCACCCGTAACGGAGTTCTAGGTCGAGAGAACCAACCGCGGGTCGTCCAGTTTTTCAAAACCTATTTTTTGAACCGAGGAACAATATCCTGATGATGTAACAGGTTTTAGGAATTTCCAACGTAGGCTATAGATTATGATTATATTATCAGATACCGTAATTCAGTCATATAGCGAAGAACAACACCACATTTACTATGATTTATTGGTAATTCTTATAATTCACCACTGATTTGTTAACAATTATGAAGTTAAAATAAAGTGAGTCCACTTATCGTGGCTACGTAGTAGATGTTTTGGGGCCTGCACCAATGAATTCCTATGATATAAGTGACCTTCTTTTTTTCAAATTATTTTTATTATTTTATAAGCTTCATGTATTATTTTTCTTTGTAATTCTACATTAATCTTTTAATATGTATAAAAAGAGACGATTGTTATATATTTTTTTGCACAAGTTAGTGCCGTTTATTTTTTTGTAATAAGATAAAAATAATGTTTTTTTTCGCCATACACTTACTGATAATTCATATGGGGCAGTTTACGTCAGAATTACTGAAACCATGGGCCTGATTTGGAACGAACCAGGGGTGCGGTATGCTCTATCGCAAGCACGCCTTGTGGCATCATCGCCATGCTCCACATTAGGGAGCCCGACTATGGATTATTATGAGATTAAATGATATTATAAAAAGCGTACAATTAAGATATTTTCTTTTTTCTGAGCCACGAATAAAGATTGCTTGTGCTTCAAGCTAACTCTTACAACCGCTATTAGCCCATCACCCTAATTCGCTGTACCAAATACGAGGAACCATAATTTACTACTTCAAGGTGAGTGGACGTAACATAATTTCTGCTGATGTTTCGTGACGAACTTATATTTATTATTTTGAAATTATTGTGCAGAATGTGAATACACGAAAATAGTCCTTCAAGTTCACATACACATAGATGACCCTATAAGCCCACGGATCTATCTTGTCGTAAGTGGTCCAGCTTATCGCCTCTCCGCTAAACCCCTCTATGACGAATCATCATAGAAGAACGTACAAAGAATGTTGTTCGAATCCTTAATGTTACGGCAAAATTTAACAAACATTCTGACTAGGTTAATGATAGTACTCTATACTTTACTTAAAATGGTAAACTATAAAATAATTTGTATATTAATGGAAATACCCGTTTAATTTCCCCGTTTTTAATAGTTTCTTTAAAATTGAATACAAATAAAAGTAAATTTACATTCAGGTGTGTATCGTTTTATTACTGAAATTGTAGAAAATGAATTACAAAATCGAAGCCAAATAAACAAACAGGTTCAGTTAATATTGACTCACCTTCCGGACTTTTGGTTAAGTGAATCTTAATTTGTATCTACATTGGGGTTGGGACCTTGTCTATGGGAATACCGCCCCGTAACAACATTCGATACGTATCGATGAGAACTGAATCAAGTGTTCTGGCATCCAGTACACCTCCGTAAAAAGGATGAAAAATAATCGCTTTACGACGAGAATATCAATCTTTTTTTTTTGGTAAATTATTTGATAGATCTAAAGTTATCACGTTAACATAGTGTTCAATGTTTTAAAAAGCAGGTTTTTATTGCATTTTATCGTAATGAATTAGTTGCAATTTTATCATTTTCAAAAGTCCGTAAAATATTAAAATTAATATTAATATTTGATCTGGATTTAAAAGTACGCCACAATTACCAGAAGAAGCATGTTAAATGTTTTTGCGTAGATGTGAAAAAGTTGGAATTATTGACGTAAAAAGAGTAGTCGGGCAATTATTATTTTACTAAATCTTTAAAAAAGAATTTAAGCGAAAGTAAGCAAACCATGCTGTGTAAATACTACCAGTGCACAAATACATACGTTCGTGACCCGACTTATCGTCACTCATACCGACGTCATCACTGATATACCTAGGGCATCTATGTCATCACTAGACATCCTAGTCAACAACGTTTTGTGTAATGGCCTACGTCGAGTGTTTAGACTGTGGAATGTGAATAAGTGGTGTATGAAATAAACTACTTAGGAAGCGATATTTATATATGTCCCCTCTATTGAATTTTTGTTTGAATGCTTAATCAAATTAAATGATCTACTCATTCAAGATGATGTTGGAAACCATTGATTAGGTGGTTGAAACGTGTTGGAAGAAATTGGTTCTCAGACAATTCAAGAAAAGTGAGTCAATATTATCCTATCTTGCTACCCAATTTGAACTATTTTTACGAAAATAACAGACATGTTAGATACTTACTCACTGCCCGTGGAAACCCACTTAGATTCACCAACATAATTATTGTTGTTTTCGATTGTTCCCACGTTGGTTGGTACCTGCGTCTTCGGGAATGAATACTCAAAGTAAACTTTCACTGTATCGGTAATTAATTTTTAAAAGGATGATACTGAGTTTCTAATAATGAATTTTATATTTTGTTTTTTTTTAAAGCATTTTCAAGTCTAAAATCCCCTTATACGTGGATTGAAACCTATAAATACAAGAAATTTATTAGTTGAGAGTGCACTTCATTTGTAAATCAAATAAATATTTTATAAGCGCTTTTATTAAAGTTTTCATGTGAACATGATACATGAAAATCTAAAAATGGTTTGAAGCTTGTATGTACAAACAGTATATTATCGTTATCGCGATTAGTTAATTATTGATTTTCCAGAGGGTAAGTCTGTATTCTTATTTATTATCACCCTTGCAATATATACACGAATGCCGAAAAATAAAAATGCACTCACAGTTACTTAATATGATACTAATTGATTTTGTTTTTGAATTCATAAAATGTGCAACTCTATAATTATTCTGACTGTACTCTCAATTACCTATACTTTATGATTATTTCAAGGTACTGGCGATTTTCAATAATAAAAGTAATGAAATAAATTACCATTTTTGAGTGGTATCCGCGCTATCAACGGCTTATAGAATCATCATCATACCTATCCCATCACCCCTCGATCTCGTATACCCAACACGCCTTCAAAATTTCTTATTTAATTATACCCCACTTGCCTTTAACAAAAAAAACATTCTTTACATACCTATCCCATACATAAATTAAACATAAATAATTAATAGGAAATCGAGCGATCGGCGTCCAGTTCCCGTGCATCCCAAGTCAGGTCCCCGTCCAGTAGTCCTGATGCAAGCTGCCGACGGATTGTCAACAGTGGACATCCAAATAAACGAGAATAAGAAAAACACACGGTGACGTCATTCTAGCAATAGAATTAGATTGAATACATGTTCAAACGGACCACACTGATTGTTTATCTATTATTCGTTTCGAAATTAGTAAACTGGCGGCCGACCGCTTAGCTTGGAGGCGGCTTGTGGAATCCATATGCTCGATATAGAAAGCAGATATCGATGAATAGTAATGACGACTTACCAAATTTCCAACGGTACAGCTGGTATTTTAAAGCATCAGTTTCTTGAAAAAATTATGTAAACACTAGCAGATAACAGTCGGCTTCGCCGACTGTTAATTGCTAGCCCTGCGGGGCTTTTCGGCGCTTCCGCGCCTCGATTTTTTGGTTGTTCCACCTTTAGTTGATTGGCTAAGGCCCTTTCTTATCACCTCCGTTAGAGACCTGATTATCGTAAATGTCCTACTAAATCGCAGTTAAGTTTGAGAATGCATTTCATCACCTCTGATTATCACCAAAAATATTGTAAATCCCATTTAAAAACGCCGCCGCCGCTAAACTTAGTCAGAGGTTTGTTCCCCTTTTATGTTTGTAACAGTTATGACATCTCGACTCAAAATTTAATGCAATGAAAAACAGTCAAAATGGAGATAATATGATGATAATCCAATATTTTTATGTTGTTTTGGATTAGTATCACATTATAAAAACATAATTTGATCGTTTGACAACTCAACTCAAATTTTTATTGGGTTGAAAATAGCTTAAAAATGGAAATGTTACAATGTTAATCCAATTTTTTGTATTGTATTGGATTGGTATCATATTGAAAAAACATAATAAAACTCGATTCTAGCTTGCAAAAAGAAACATATTGAAATTATTGACAACACCGCTGCACTGTTGCCGGACGAAAGTGCTGACCAGCTAATCGGAGGATAGATTTGTCATTATTTCTGGGGTTAATTGGGTTCGTTGTAAATATCGTTTAAATCTGGTAGCAAATTACAACCGACATTTTGAAACACCTCCTAAAACTCCCAACCATTGATCAATTACTACATGTATTAATTAATCAAATATGGCATGATTGTAAGTAGGTACCTACTCTTAAGAACCGATGGAGATTATTTTTTCCGCAGACAACACCGAGATTTATTTTTTCGGCAGGTATCACTGATGTACACTACTATCATTTTTACGCTATTAATATTATAGATATACGTAAAATCTAATAAACAATATTACTTGAAAATTAAAACGCTATAAATTGTATTGATTGATATGGCATTTATTTTGTAGAACTTTATGATATCTTATGTTAAAATCAAAAAACGATTTTTTGGTTCTACGTGATTTTATTATCAAGTTAGTGACAATTGTTTCGCCTTGTAAGGGCATTATCAAATAGGCTTATAGTTTTAAGAATAGGGAGAGGAACATCTGTGGATTTTTACTAAATTCCTGATTTCAGTTGGTCTTTAATCTCTTTTTGGGTGAATTTTATTGCTTTACCTACTCACTAGTCAAGGAATTTCGCTAATTCACAGATGTTATTTTATATTATAGGTACATATTATTCATTATTTCAGACAATTGTCACTAACTTGATAATAAAATCACGTAGAACCCAAAAAATCGTTTTTTGATTTTAAGATAAGCTATAAATTGTAGCTGATGTGAGCTTACATAATTTATTTACTTCCTTTCCTTGTTCCGCTGCTGATGCATACATACATTAATTTATTAAATAAAACACTACTAAGGAAAGTATAAATATTCTTTATTTCTGCTCGTCTTTCACAAAACGTGTTGATATTCGATTTAATGCCCAAATACAAAAATAAAAAACTTTAGACAGAAAATAAGACAAAATTATTATCATTTTAGTCTAAAAATGTTGAACAAAGCTATTGTTTCTTTCTATGGTAATTTTTACATTTTTGCAAAGAAAATTCACCCGAGTATAAAACCTCACGTTTTTAAAAGCGTAACATGTTATTTTGTATAATCTTAGACAAGATTTAAAAAACATGTGACACCTGAATTTTGTTACGAATAAGTGTCTTACAAAAATACGACACTTCTTAAAATATGTATTTACATTATTTACAAATGAATTATTACTCTAAAATAGTCTAAAAGGTACAATAATAATAATTTAGTGCATAAGGTTACAAACTAAAAATGCACACACGAGAAGATACATCAGAAGGCACTAATACAATACAGAGGTTATAAAATATTTAACTTCTAGGTACACAGGGAATCATTATTTTATAAATTAATATTGTTTATTTCGTTGATAATAGAAAATTAACTATAATTACTACATAAGTATACTTTTATGGCAGAAGAATGCAGAAGTATGCTATTTTATTAATTTCTTTCTTCGAATATATATTATATACCTATCTAACTATTTATTTTGAAAAATGTTACATAACGACGTAAAAAAGTACAAGATACCAAAAGATTGTCATAGATTGCTATCATGATTTTTTCTTACTATATAATGTCATTTATTTTTTTAATAAAAATTACTAGTGAAGTAAATATTCTTGTTAAGAATAACGTTTCATATCTGTTGAATGATATAGTTCATCACCCGATTCCATGTAAAAAGCCATTATTTTAAGGAAAAGTATTATTTCAATTATTAGTAAAAGTCAAGGAAGGAAATGACCACAGTTAGGTAAAGAAAAAAAAGATTTGTACCCTGGCTGTACAATATATTATATTAATATTAATAATACATATTATGATTCTGAGCCCATAATCAGAATTGCGACCAATATAATAAATCTGTGCCTCCAAAAAAAAGATCCTATATATGAACATATGTAATATATGAATGTAGGTACGTACAAACTAAATATATTTACGATTCCGCTTGATATTATAAATTGCATAAAAATTCACTTTTTATCTTACCTAATTAAGTAAAGTTTCTAAAATATCTTTGACACGAATCGATCCATGCGCTTTTCTCACACTTTATACATATTTTCTAATTCGCGTTCTACATCTTATTACACCTACTTAAGTATTACTCGTTACACATTACACTTAACAAATGACTGATATATTGAACACTCTTGTCAATGTATTGTTTCGATTATTTCACTGGGAATAATTTTAGTTTTTGTATATTTAACTGACAATATGCTTGTTCAATATTGGCCACACACTACTAACCATGTGTTGATTTCGGCACTGACGACACTGTGACGCCTGTGACAACCTGAAAAGAAAAACAATCGTCATTAGTAATGATATTATTTGGCTTACTTATGTAGCGCTATTTAAAAAAAATAGTAACCCCAAGGCGCTTTCATTGTAAATGAAAGTGATCACTATAATCCTGAATAAAGAACTTTAATATAATACCTATACGTTTGGTCGTGATGTGATTATTAGCGCGTTGGCTATCGTACATAAGATCTAGTTTCATTTCAAATCAGAAACTTTAAAAGTTAATTGAATGCTCCTAAAAATAAAAATATTCAATGCTCCTAGTAAAAATATTAGATGTTAAAATTAAATGCTCGTTAGTACAAAGCACAAATACTAACGTTTTACATATTTTTTGATCTTCTGCTCATTTAGATATTAATACACCGAAAAAAATAGAGAAGAGTAATGGATGATATTTCACTGAAACAATAAATTGTTGACAAGTGTGGAGGTGGTAAGGGGAGGGTTTAAAATTGGTCAAAATTAATTCGTGGACCCTAAATTATTATAGGTCAAAGTAGTTAATTCTATTTAAAAGTAGCCCCGAAATTGAAATATTTGCGAAGATATTAGTCCAATAAATATTGTGTGCTTCGTACCTTTGAATGACCAGTTATTGTTTGAACTGCAGCAGTTCCTCCTGGTGGTGTATAGGAAGTCACTGCAGTCAATCCAAAAAGACTATTGGATGCACTTTCTGTCGTAGTCGTTTTCTTCCAGATGATTAACTGAAAACAGATACATATTAGATGTAAGTATTTCTCGAGGGTGCTAATAAATGAGAAAATAGCATTAAAAAATCTTACTTGATCGAAGCCAATCGAATCCAGATATCGGAATATCGGACTGCTTCTCAGGAACCAACGTTGTCTGGTCTTTTTGACTTCCCGTTGGACCAGGGGTTGGTCGAACTAAAAATCTGGGTGATTTGAAAGTCAGATTACGAAGATCTTCTTTAGTAATTACATTGGATTTCGTTTTGGGTCTGTTACCATTATCCCTTTTCGTAAATCCTCCATTTATCGGTTGTGGTGTGACCACGTACACCCTCTCTTTCGTCAGTGGTGATATCGAAGTTTGAATTTTATCCCAAGAATGCCTCGTCGTTGTTTTTGGCGCGTATGTTGTTATTTCTACATATGGTGTTGTGGTAGGTATTGGAGTTGTAGTATAATACGTACTTTGAGCATAAGTTACGGAGTTATCATCCAATATTTCGTTATTGAAACTTTCTATCAACTTTTCACTATTTAAATCTGTCTCAAAGGAATGTTGAATACTGCCAGCCGCTTCGTTATCTAAGAACGAACCGTTTAACTCATTAATTGTAGATAAAAGTGAGTTACTGGTTTTTCGTTGCATAGGAATAATTGTGGTGGTAAAATACTCATCAGGAATTTTTTTGGATCGTTTGAGATGCGACATCGTGCTAGCTTTTTGCTGTCTTTTGTAAATTTTAGAATATTCTTGAGCTGTCCAATCATCAATATTTTTTTGCAGCTTTTTGAAGTCGAACGATTGACCTTCATTGATATATGTAACAGGGTAACTTGTGATGGAATTTGCAGGAGTCGAAGGGTATGTTTTAACTTCATAATTATTTCGAGATCTGTTAAATGATGGCGTTGAAGAAGAAACAATTTTGGATTCAGAACTTTCATGGTAATCAACTAAAGAATTGGAAGAATGCAGACCGTTCAAACTATTTGATTCGGGTGCAGGTACTTTCCTTCCTGAATTACTAACAATTTCATCAATCATGGGAACCCAGCCAGAAGATGATGCAATTACATTATTATTCGAGTATTTAAAAGGACTTGGTTGATTTTGAGAAGTGTAAGGTATTATAATTTGAATCCTCTTCGGTTTTTTTGTAGAACTTGGTAGAACATTTCCATCTGAGTCAGTTATTGGTGGAGGCCATCTACCTGGAACGTATCTATTATCTATGAATCTATATGCACTTGGACTTGAAGTGGATGTAATAGTATTACTAGAAGCGGCATTATGACTTTCTTCTTCAGCTTTTGTCACTGGTTTGTATCTATTATTGTCCTTATTGAAATCGTTAGATTTTTTATGAGGAACATTAGGCTTGAGATACAAAAGAGGCGAATCAATAGATTGCAGAATCAACGGGTCAGATGGCTTGAAAGGATTAGGATCGGGTGTTCCTTCAAACTTGGTAAGTATTTGTTTATAATTTGGTGGTTGAGGTGTTGAAGTAGGGTGATTGTAAAATGTTTGGTCTATATATGTATATGAAAAAGAAGGTGGGCGAGTTTTGACATTTTCATTTGATTCGGTATTAAATGAATTTGGAGTTGGTAAAAATGGTGGAGCACTTTTAGTATAAGCTTCTGTTGTAGTTATTTTATAGTCAAATTCGTTTACAATACTGGCTTGTTCAGTATCGTGCTCATTTTCACCAGATGCAGCAGAGTGAGAATCAAATGAGGTTTTATGTTTATTTTCTACTATTATAGGATTAAGATTAAAATTGAATTGATCTTGATTCGATTCATCTTTATGTTCACCTTTGTGACTTTGACTGGAATCAATTTCCAATAACGGAGATTGGACAATACTTATTGGATATTCAACCATAGACGTAAATTCTGCAATAGGAATGCTCGGTACAAGCTGGAAGCTCGTAGATGGGTATTTTTGTTCTGAATCATATGATAGTGTGAATGGCCTTGAAGTTGATGATATGCCTATACCATTATAGTTTTCTTTATTATTCTTGAAAGGCCTCGCGTTGAAAATTGGTGGTATTGGTATAGGGCTCAAATTAGGAAGCGGTATTGGCTGCAATATTTGTCCCCTATTACGATTAAATACATTTTTAATACGATAAATCGGACGGACAAACGGATCGTCATTATGTTCTATCGATGTATCTGCCGATCCTGGTGAAGTTGTATTATTTTTTTCTAAACCTTGAAGGATTGATATTAGTAGGTTTAGTTAGAAGTGGAGCATCATTTGTTCCTACATGTTCAAAATTATCTAAGTTGAGGTATTTGCCACTATCTTGATGACGATCAAATGTATGATCGATGTTGTTACCATGATGTCCATCACTATCGCTAGTTTCAGGGTACGGTGAGGCGTATGAGTTTGGCGCAATAGGTGTGCCGTATGAGTTTTTAAGGGGTTTAGATTGTGGTAAGTTATCATTTAGCTCTATTTGCGATATGCTAGCTGGAACCCCATTGATCACGGTCGGAGAACCAATATAATCATTACTCACAATTTTATTTGACTGCGCAAAATTATGATATGTTTCTGGAGTCGGTAATGAAAGTTTAGACGGAGATAATGAATTATGCGTTTGACCATTCCGAAAACCATTTTGGCTATTAATACTAACGGAAGGTTTATAGTTCTGATTTATGTTAGAGTTCAATAAAGGGGCATTTGGTATTGTGGCTGCGTATCCAAGAACTGGGATCCAAGGAACATAATTGCACGGGTTGCAATTTTTATTTTGCTGGCGTGAATACTGTAATCTCACTGGTGGAACATGAGAGCTAAAAGGTTGTGGAGGAGGACCATAAGACGGAGGCGCAGCAAATGTAGGGGAGAGGTCCATACGAAGGTTCGGGGGCCTTTTCATTACTCGGTGGAAACAGCCACCCGGAAATCTTTTGCATAAATGACTGTTCATTCGGCTTAGTTATTGGTGGGTATCTGTCTGGGCGAAAGGGCGAAGGACCGAAAGCTTCTTGGCTCAAAGGATAGACTTTCAAGTTCTGTTGCCTCTGGAACCTCTGCCCTGGGCTGGAGTGTTGGACCCTGATGCTGCCATGAAGTGGGGGCGGAGGAGGAGGCGGCCTTAATATTTCGTCATAGGAATCTCTTCTAGATTTGATGTTTTGATGTTTAGGGGGACTCGGCGTTGATGATAAGGCGGAGCTCGTCAGAAAAGAAATCAGCAAAATGCCGATTATCTGAAAATAATTAAATAAATTAGTTTTATTTGAGAATATGGGACTTGAATAAAAAAAAACATTTAAGTATTGTAAAAATAGCCACTAAATTCTAGTATCATTTCAATATTAAAACATTTCCAAACAAATTTAAATGGATATGGAAAAAAATTGGTTTACTCATGCTGTTTAGATATTAATATACTTATCCTCTTTAATAATAAACCTTTTTTTGCAAACATTGCTTTATTTAACCTTTTCACCCGCGTTCTAAATGGTCTCCTTTGTGTCAATGCCTAGCGACTTAGTTTTAGGTACATCGAAAAAACGTCATAAATTTACCCGTACGCATCAAAATACTCATTTGACACTTCTAAAGTGTGAAAAAATGATGAAGCATTATGAATAGCGATAAATTTGTTAACTTTAGGGTCTAGATTATCAGAATATTATAAATAAATAGATCCCATACTAAACACTCACCTACCGCCCCCCTCCCGCCCGCCAGATCGCCGCGTCGTTCCCAGTCGCTTCGTCAATCAAGGCCGAGTGTCAAGTGTTTGGAACACTGCGTTGATTGATATTTTAGGTACACTGCGCACGTTTGTCTACTCGTAAATTCTGGTCATTATCGTAAATCTAAAATAATCACTTAACTAATCACTTACTCCGAACTTAAAACATACTAAAAATCAATGTGTTGATGATATTCTAAAAAACACGGCGTATCACAAAGAGCAACATTACACTCGGTGCACATTATTTTTGTCATTTTACGTTTTGTGGCTTTATGTTGGGACTGGGAACACACTCTGCACCTTCGATAGGGTTTTGGGTTTGTTGATGTGCTAGGTACTGGTCTCGGCATGTGTTTTAATAGCTCTGCTTTCAACACTCTGTTTGGGTTATTAAATTGAGAAGTAGATGGATCGGATCTTGAATAAGTAACAAATTTTAAAATCAACTGGCGAATAACGTTTAGTTGAAAATCTGCTAAAGGCATTTTAATTTTTGTAACAGATGTATATAAAAAATATGAGTTCATTAAAAATAAATCAATTATGTGAAAAGCCACTTTCTTATACCACTTTATAGATTTCCGCATGCACGACAGAGAACTCAACATCATGTCAACTTTATCCACGGAACCCATATTTTTGTTGTACTCAACAACACATTTGGGGCTTCCTGATGGGTTCTCCTGTCACACGGTTGATTTTATTTGATGGAATAAAAGATTCATCGTGGAGAGTAGTTAACATGTGGATTTCCCGCCTGTCGTGCCATTTTATTGCTAAAAGTGGACGCGATGTTTATGAGTGGATTCTCCTTTTTTTAATTTAGGAAACTTGGGCATTTCTTTTCTATTTTTTCGAACAGTACCACAAGCGTGAACTTTTTTATTATATAAATTGTTGAAACAGTTGTGGGCTGCTGTACCAGTTGTCACACCAGAGGCTGTATCCTTTTCCAAAATAATCCTTCATTAACGTGGTGACAACAGCCCCAGAAACTCCTAATGACTCAGTATCATAAATTTCAGTTCCCTCTCCACAATAAATTATGAAGTCTAAAATATACCCAGTTTCCACATCACAAATCACAAACATTTTTATCCCATAACGATGGCGCTTAGACGGTATGTATTGCTTAAAACGAAGACGTCCTTTGAAAACTATCATTGATTCATCTATACACAAATTTCGGTACGGGATAAACGTATTTTTAAAGATATCACGACAGTGGTCTATTAACAATCTAAGTTTCACTAATTTGTCACCAGCCGGAGGAATGTCATTGTCTGAGAAATGGAGCATTTGTAATATAAGTTCATATCTATCACGGACCATGGTTTGACCGAAAATCGGACTGCGCAATAAAGGATCGGTGCTCCAGTGCTCTTGTATAGTTAGATGACGATTTCTCGTCATTAATAAGGAAATCGCAAAAAATATATAAAGTTCACGGACGGATGTATCTTGCCATTTGTGCATACACGATAGGGACGAATGGCCCAGTTATCCATGATCCGGGACCCATGTTCCTCCCACAGAGGAAGTTCCAGGAATATCCTCAATGTCACCCCGAGAAGTTCCTTGAATCGTTTCATCAGTTTCTTCTGGATCCGA
The DNA here is from genome assembly GCA_022494985.1 of Micrasema minimum. Taxonomy (NCBI): domain Eukaryota; kingdom Metazoa; phylum Arthropoda; class Insecta; order Trichoptera; family Brachycentridae; genus Micrasema; species Micrasema minimum. The sequence continues at coordinate 83,153 of JAGVSP010000215.1, read as the reverse complement.
TTCGGCAGCTTCGTTAATAGCTTCATCATCACTTTCCATTTCATAATCTGAGTCAAATTCAAGTAAATTTTCGATTTGCTCCGTGGTCATACTTTGTTTAGCCATTTTCTTTTAAATAGATGTGTATTTTTAGAAAAACAAAAAATTTATTGGTATTTTTAAAAAAGTCAAAATTGATGCGTCACAATTCACAATAATGTCGAAAATGTCAAAAAATTACGATAAAAAGAAGATTGTTCAAAGATAAAAAATGTGTTTGCACTAAAACATTGATTTGTAAAAATATAAAATAATAAACACTAATTAATAATTTAACACTAAAATCATAAGTCAAGTTTTATTTTTCAACTTAAATTTAACACCAGTGCAAAACCGTTTAAAAATAAACTGCAAAGATCGAAAAATTGAGGAACGCGTATTTTTTTTTCAAATAAAAACGAAACAACTTCGATGTTTACGTTATCAGCGCACAAACGTTACGATACGGTAAGGAAATCGATACTGCGCGTGCGCGTAGAGTCCTGCGTGAAGATAGCGTAGGTACATGCGTGGATACGAAATTCGGCGGGAAAACGTACCGAGGCAGTGGTTTGGTTCCAAGCTATTTTTTTCTGTAAATCTTTATAAGCTTGAGACATATTCACATAGATGTCGACAATGAAAGAATCGGGCATCCGTTTCAAGGAAATTTCAACCGTATTTCGTACAAAATGCGTGCGCAACAAGGGTCGGAATCGCCTGTCACCATAGGATGACGCTCGCAGTTAACGGAGTGTTTTTTGCTGTCATCATAGGATTTTAATTTTATGTGCAAAAAATTAAAGGTGTTTTTGAATAAACCTTTTTTTATCCTGTTTCTGAAAAATTTCCTATTTGTTTACATAACGAATTTGCAGGCGCAACGACGATATACACTTATGATTTATTTTATTAAAACATATTTTTTTTAAATAATCCAGAATTTGGTGATTCACAAGTCTACACTATACAATAATTATACATAAATTGAGTGTGATTTGACCACCTGGGGTGCACCATGCTGACCACGCGTATTAGAGATCATAATTCGCACAAACCTACCAATGATAAGCCAATCTGGGCGCATTCCCACGGTGTGCGCTACATTCCCACGCCTGGCACTCTCGACACACACACACACAACTCCTCACACAAACACTACAATGTGCAGAGACAAGAAAGACCGCGCGCCAATACAATACGAACCGCGCGTAGTTCACACATAAGCCGGTTTCACAAAAGTCGCTTTTCACCGGCACAAATATGCTATGATTACACCTCCGGATGCATATGCATGAGGGAACAAAAGTTCTCAAGACAATTTATCAGTGCATTGATTGTGCTTGAGTTGAAATGACGAGGTGCATTTCTATTTGCATCGCTTCGTCTTTAATTACATGTATTTATAGTAAGTGCATGGTTTGATAGAAAACATGTTTTGATATATTTACATGAGCAGAGTGATCATGTTGACGTGGAATAAACGCGGTTTTTTAGAATTAGAGCGCGTTCTCTTAGGTTCGCACTTTCATTTGATGTGTCAATTGATAAAAAAACTCAAGATGTAGCACTATTTGTTTTGACTATGGAATACCAATCTGTTGAAAAAGAATACCCCCTGTTTTATTAAATTAAAATTTTTTATTTAAATATTATACTATTATTATGGTCTGCCTTTTACTTAATTTATTTTTATGACATTGCATTGTTAGATTTATTCTGGTTTTTTAATATTTTTTAAATTCTAATATTTAGCCTTTTCCTTTACAATTTAATATTTTGTTTATTACTTTTTGATTTAATGTTTATTTTTATTATCCGAAAATTTGGATATTTACAAAATTAGAGTATTTATTTTATTTTATTAATTTTTGTGTTCGTTAATTTTATGTATGAGGAAAAATGTCTGTCAGTTTTAAATTTTAAAGAACTTGCCTTAAAACGGGTCTATGGCCCTAGTTGGGCTGTAAAATGTAACGGATATGTACTTGTTTTAATTAGAATGAATTAATGACTGAAAATGAATGATAATTTCGCAATATGTTGTTGAGATAAATACAACCTGTATTATTTGTGCTTTATTTTAACTGAAATAAAATAATTCCATACATTGGGAATTAGGAACATTGTTTTTTTTTAAATTTTATTATTATTCTTGATTTGCTCCAAGCAAAAAGCTCTATTACCTACGTTTTATTTGTCTAAAAAAAATGCATATCAAATCGAACAAAAACCTGTGTGTGTTCACTTAACTTGTTTTTTTACAATAATAATAATTTTAATTCAACCGACCCCGGTTTTAAATCGAGCCTTTTCTGCGTTTTTCATTTGTAACATGTAACACGTCAAATAACTTCTTGTCAAGATTATCATAAGCGTTAAAATTAAGTTCGGAAATGTTCAGTAAACCAAAACGAAATTATTTTATTACTAAACGGCTTTGTGGCGACAAACTAAAGCGCACTTTGTACGGGACAGAAAACTGTAGTTTTTTGCGCAGTTTTGCAAACTGTCCCGTAAAAAAGCGAAAACTGTAAGGAATATTGAATATGGCGTGACGTTTGGCTGACCTGCTAGTTAATGTTTTTTTAATGTAAACGTTTAAGTAGATATTGGTAAATTGAATGGTTTTCTAAAACTTAATAGGGTAACTTGATTTATATTTTTTATTGACATTACTATGGTGGAATTCCATGATTAAATTATAAGTATTATAATCCCAGTAAACTAAAAGTAAACTCATAAAAAAAATACTTAGTACACTTCCACTTTTTATTTATTTTATGTCCATTAGCGCTTTCACCCTGTAACGAGGGCATCTTCAGACTGGTGATGCCCGTTACATGGTGTATGCGCTAACTGGTCAAAATAAATAAAAAGTGGAAGTGTACCAAGTATTTTTTATTTAACTTTAATTAGTTATATATTAATAACTTAATAAAGTAACACCTTATTTACATTATTAGCTATATTGACAATTTCCCGTGTGTTAGCCAATAATGCTTATTTTACATAGATAAGCTATTTTCTTCCATCCCTTGTCATGTCCTAGTCATAGGAAGATTGAGTCAATTTTGACTCGTTAGAGGGAAACAGAATGATTTAAAAGTATTAGATAGTGGAAGATAGATATAGTTTTCTTGTATTTATCGCTGCAAAATACAAATTAATGGTGTTAACTTAACAGGTCTATGGCGTAAATATACGATAACTAACTAACTAACATCACGCCATTTCCCGAAGGGTAGGCAGAGAGGATAGAACGCCACACCACTCTGTCTGTGCATACTTCTCTGGCTTCCTCCACATTCATACATCTTCTCATGCACGCACGTCGATTATTCCGACTTATCACATGCCCCACTTGTTTTACTTAAATATGCCATGTCTTTCTCGGCCTTCCTCGACTTCTACATTCAGGCGCCTAAATTTATATTAAGCGTGCATTTGACAGTCAGTACAGTATTCGGTGGCGTATAAAGTGCGCATAAGCGTGTAATACGGAACCATAAAGCTCTAACACTACAACTTGTCAAACTACTTACGTTCGTTTTACATAAATATATTTTACGACTTGGTATTACTATCTAATTACCTACAATATGGTACAAACCTCACTAATTAAAGGAAATTTAAAAAATTATTTGAATTTTACTACAAATGTTTATGAAATCGGCAATTGTCTAAAAATCATTGAATATTTTAAAAATTATATAAGTACACTACTAATACACATATATTTTTGTAATTCAGTTTCTATCGTTGCCTTTGAAACGACCTCATTTCATTTAAGGATACAATCCATAAGATTACAAAATTGTGTTAAAATACTATGCAATATTTTTTTATACCATCTCAACGGAGGGATAAACACCACAAATTCACTTAAGAAAAATCCCTTTCCCCGGAACTCGAACCCCGAACCTCTATATAGTGAATCTAGCGTATTAGTCATCATATTACAGATGCCGACAATTACTTTATTTTTTTAAATATAAGCGATCAATGTAACAGAAAAATAAATAATAACCTAAATATTAATACTAAATAATAACAACAATAAATCTTTACAGAGACGAATAAGCTTTAAATGAATATAAAACGTACCTATACAAGTTTGTAAATTTTTACAGCATATCCTCACTAAAAATAATAAATTGAACGAAATTACTAAGTACTTGATAGTGGACATCTAAAAATTCGGAATAATCGGCGTGCACGATAAGATGTATCAATGTGAGGAAGAGAGGAAAGTGTGCCAGGACACAGAGGGTGTGGCGTTCTATCCCTCTCTGCCTACCCCTTATAAGAAATGGCGTGATGGTTAGTTAGTTAGTTATTATTCCCTTGTAAAAAAGCTTTAATATTATTTGGACTTCTATTTAAATACTAAATGCTCATATGTTTTTTTTCAAAGGTGGTTTATATCTGGTTTAGACAACATAACCATTATGTTCATGGATGAGTTACATTATAATCATTGAATAAGAATAACAGTATGAGTGAGATGAACAATTGTGGTCAAATAATCATTTTAGGGAGGAATCTTTTATTATGCCCGCAACCGCACATTGACTTTGGTATACTTACATGTTTCCGTTCGTAATCATTCTAATTAACTTTCTTATCATAAATTACTATCTATTACAGACATCCTTCATAGCTAATAGGGCGAAGAATGAGAAATTTATATCATATTTCAATTATCTATGCATCCCGTACCCGATATGTATTTAGTTTTGTATAAATGATTTAGGTAGTCATTGCATTTAACTTTTTTTATGTATTTATTATTTTTCATTTACAAGAATGCTCGGTAATAACAAATATTATATCATTTCCATGTTCCGATTAGCTAGATATTTTAGGTTACTGTTTTGTGAACATTATGTGGTGATTTATTATAAATTAAGTAAATTAAATAGATTATAATAAAAGACGCAACAGGTGTGTACAGCGTGAAGTCTCAAAAAAATTAATTGATTTTTATATTGCAACAGCTGTTTCGCCAGAGAACGAGATACGAAATTTCACAAAGCTGCTTGCGCTCTAGTAATAAAACATATACCCCTAATTCTTCCAATACTTTGACGTTTGACGTTGAAATAGAATAGAGAGTTCAGATGATGGGCGAATGGGGAATGTTAAAATGCATCAAAGTGGCCACTTAACCCAGCCAATGACAGGTCATAAGCCCTGTAAACGCCTAGATAATGCACATTCATTCCAGAGTTTCTCTGTCTCTGTTTGCATATCAATAATATTTGATATTAGCCCAGCATGGGTATAATCCAGTAATTTGTCTACGTAATGTGTCTAAGTATTTGTATACATTCGAAATGTGATCAAACGTTTGTTTAAATTTTAAATCATATTATTAAACCTTATTATCATATTACAATGTACCTACATATTTTAATTTATTGACGGACAGAGTCCATTATAAACATTATAGATACACGAAATTTTTACAAAGAAAAAAAAATTGCAAGGACAGAAATAAACAGCAAAGACAAAGAATAGATATTTTAAATTAAGTAAAATGCATAAGGCTAACTATACAGATTCTTCAGTTGATTTATAAAGAAAGATATCCTTACACCAAAAATAATAATCAAGATCTTGATGATCGTTCACCCGCCCTGACATTCTGGGTAAAGGTGCCTGTGCGCCATAATTGGTCCTGGTCCGCCCATAATAATATAAAACTAGGTACTATAAAAACATCTGTAAAATTTCGTAAAACAATCAATTTGATGACAAAAATTTTGATGAATAAATCATTTGAACTCTGTTCTTACTTTCATTAAAAATTCGCTGAAAAGTTACTACTAATCAATGACAAAGTGGGTTAGCAAATCTTATGTCTATCTCTTTACATCAACGTCAACAATATTGTGAATGACGTTCGGTTTTTTTGTTCTTTTATCACAAACGGATGAAAAATATATATTTCTCACTCTCTATATCATTAGCTAATGATGACCAATGAAGCATTATGCTTTCCACAAAATGGGATGGTTGCTTCGCTACAGACATGGCATCATTAGCAGGAAAACATCGGAACTAACAATCAGTGACCCACACTAAACATTACATACATTAATTTATACCCATTACTATGTATGTACGACCGTGGACCATTCATATAACTGGAATTATTAATTTATTTGTTTACATAAAATTTATTTTTTCAAAATATTTCATAGGTGATACCTCGGACTGGCGCTGAAGCGTAAGACTAATTTTTATTTCATCTTGAAATTAGGTAATATCACGAATTATTTTGAAAGTGTGTCTGTATAAGATATTTCTATCTCTACTGTACATAAACAATGTTAATACCTTATGGTATCGGCTTACAAGAGCCACATGGCCATCGCTTTAATGTACTGTTTGAAGAAAGTTTTGGGTGTTTAATATATAAGGAACATTATTAATTAGTAAGTACTGACCAACGATTTAAATTCGGACTAATTATCGTATTTTAAAAATTTAAACTGTGAGTAATTAGCATATTTTACCAAGCTTGTGTAGGTGTATGTGTATTTAGTTTCATTTTAAGATTTAGTTTTTTTGGAACATTCCATTTATAGTGGGTTATCCTACTAAAGACGTTTTTTGAGTGTAGCAAACACAGTATCATAATAAACCCGATATTAATGTCACACTGTGTACTTCTTATGGTGTAGGTATTTAAGCCCCCATATGAATACATTACACCTTCCTTCCTTTCCCATCCTGCAACTAATCCACGCACTTACATACATGGGAACTAGTGACTGACTGAATCAAGATTTTGACTGACTCAAGATTTTGACTGACAAACTGACTTTTTGCACTTTAATTTTTTTATATATTTAAACACTTCAACAGGCCAGGAGGCCCAATTACAGAGGGAAGCCACGTCACAAACACCCAGGCTTGAGAAAAATCGCTTTTTATTTTTGTGTTCTCACCGGGAATCACTTATTATAGTTTCGTCTTATACTTACTTTATTTTATTTGGAAAACCAACAGAGAACAATAACATATAAGTATATATCATGTTGATTGAAAAAAGCTCCAATTACAGGTTTTCGCAGAATGATCTTTAACAATAACAAAACAGAAAATTAAATGTATATGTGTACCTATGTACTTAGATTTTTTTATGAACGAAAGGGAAAATGATGGGAATAGGGAGTGGAAGTTACTATTTAAGAGAGAAATTAAGTCGCTGGATGTGTCTTTAATGTATTTTTTAGTGTAGGTGGTGTAATGTTTGTTAAATCAATACAACTAAATTCATTAAATATAATGTACTTATATTGTATAAAAAAGCTAGTTAGACCATTTTATATAATGCTTCAAAATTTACTCTCCTCATCAAAGTTTATAACCTACTTTCGTTTTCAATTCAAGTTTATGGTTTATACGAGTGGCTCCCAATTAATTTCACTGTAGATTATATCAGTTAACAAAAGGTAATAAAGTCCAGATTCTCAAAGGTGTAAAACTGTAGTAATTTTAAATCCTTTAAGAATATAATACATATATCTTCACATGCGCTGATTACTTTGTAAGAAAACATTTTCAAAATTCAAAGAAAATTGAAACTTAACGCTAGATACTCTTTTCAAAAATCATTAAAAAAATGTTCGGAATCTCGTAATTTAGTTGGATCAAGATCAAGATTTACAATCGTTGGATCGAACTACAAGTTAAATTCTATAATATTTTTAAGTACAAGTTACTTAGGCTTATGTGTATTCGGCAGAGCTGATGGATGCGGGCCTGACGTGGGAGGAGGCGTGAGAGCTGGCTGGTGACAGGGTCTCCTGGAGGGATCTAGTGATGTCCACATGCTCCACATAGGAGCGAACGTGGCGAAAGAAGAAGAAGAAGACTTAGGCTTTTTGGTATTATTATTTACATATTGAAATGATATGAACTAATTATCTATGGCACTTCGCGGGTAGTCAAAAATTGTAACAATTCGAGACCCGCACATTTTATAAACACATCCGCATTTTTCTCATTCAATTAACATAAAATCAACCTTGAACTATTTAAACACCGCATCCATTGTGTAATTGTGTCGTTAGTGAAGTCGTTGTGATCTGTTTTGTGTTTTTGTTGACGTTAAGTGGTGAAGTGCCGCGCAGAAAATCTCCCCCGCTTTCCAGTCTCCATAAGACCTAGGTAGGTTTATTTTTTCTACTGAATTGACGGGTTTAGGTCTCCTGGGATCGCCTGGAAGCTGAGTCTTTCGTTCGGCCTCCTTCTCCGCCTTATTCATCTCTTAAATTCTAGCCCGCATACAGCTTTCTTGTGTCAAATAATAATCGACAAAAATCGCGCTTCAGCTGCACCAAATTCATGTAAATAAACATGAAATTGACTTAAATCTTTACTGAAAAAAAGCCAAAATAGAGGGCTTACCGTTATTTTTTCCCATAGAATTAATAATTTTTTTTTTAATTGGTTACAATTTTTTACCTTGAAGTATATGAGATAATTTTTTCGACGCTTTGTGGCTGTCAATAAATCCGGAATGTCATGTTTATTTATTTATTTTTTACGCCCTGGGGGCTTTTACAAAATAAGTGTTAATATCAATAGCAAAGCAATGCTGTTATAAGCAAAATAAAGAACATAGGTATCCATAAGATTGAATAAAAGCATAAAAACATAAGAAACATCTAAATTTCTAACACTTTAGTAAACAATACTTCTTACTGACATTACTGTTTATCACCGAACAAGTGATCCCTGTTCGATGGCTGTCCATAGTTATTTTTTAAATATTTTTTTCTTTCTCTTCTTTTCTTTTTCTCTTAAAATCATATATGATGTGCCTGTACTATTATATTAAATTATGTATGTAACATTGCTTTGGTATTGATACTTACATTTGTTTTGTAAAAGCCCCATGGGCGTGAATAAAAAAATAATTACAAAATTTAAATTTGACTTACTCTTCATTCACAGTTATTTCACCTCTGAAAGCTATGTTATTTTATTTTTTTGGACTTCAAAACTACTTAGACAGTTTTGAGATCAGCTAGTTAGCTTAATCCATAGCCCGTCTAAGGCACTGCATTGATACACAGTGCATTGAATCTTGATCAGTTGTTTCAATACGAAACACAATAGCTGTCAGAGGTAAAATAACTGTGAACGGTGAGTTGTAGTATTAAAGCGATAAAATGGTGATCGTGATAATGATTATTTTGTGAATAATCTTGTGAATAAAATATTGAAATTGAATACCAACTAACTCGCTTCTGTCATCCAATCAACACTATCAGTCAGAATCACCCAAAGTCGGGTATAATGGTATGAACTGATTAAGGTTCCAGGCCATGTAAAACAATGCAAGTTTCACTTTATTTGGCCTACTCGAAATTATAATTCCCACTGGTTCGGGTAAAGTGCGGCCCGAACAATAGGCTGACACTTCACTGAAGAAAGTTTACTAAGGGAATACAGATAACGAGATGGACAAATATCCCATGGGACTTACTACTACTATTTATTTATAGGATAATTTTTATAGCGCTATTATTACGAAAAATTGCTTAACAGCGCTGTACATTTAAAAAGAGGCTAGATTGCAAGTCGTCCTGCAGCTACAAAGCGCAATTGTTCTAGCCCCTAACAATAATTGCTGAGTAAAATTTAATCTTATAATATTATAATGTATTGTGTGCATTGTAGTCTTCTATTCGGATATTTAAACAGATTTTAACATTATTAATTAATAAAACGGGTAGTAGGTTTATACATAGGTCTAGTCAAAGAAGAAACCGAGTGCTAGAAATACCACACTGTAAATCAAGACTTGCTCAGAGACATGCACATTTTATTGCCCCCAGTTTAATGAATTCTTTTTCACCTGACAATAAAATGGCATTGTCAAATTTTCCTAATTTTTCATCTTTTAAAAAATGAACACAAAGTTGGATACATAGTGTAAAGGTAAAATCATTCTTACTATAAAGATCATAACAACAACATAACCATAATCTCCGTTATTTTTTATTTTATATTTTATAATTATTTCCCTTCCTCTTCTTCTTCTTGTATAAATATATCAATATACATAAAATCATGTATTTTTTAAATTTATCTCTTTTGCCTCATGAAAGAGTGTGAGCACATTCACAGTTTACCCACAAACAAGCTATGCCTTGGTGGGATTTTTGTTTATTTTTTCTTATGTGTATATGTGATTTTATGTATTTTTTTGTAAACAAAAATTTTTATTTTGAAAAAAAAAACAAGTTACTACTCTCCCGTGTCCGCACCCAACGGAAGGGCACTGCATTATACACGAAGTTCATTGAATTTTGATTATTTGTTACATGAAGACAAGATGATCAATCTTACACTTCACATTCAAATAAATATTTCTTATTGAACCAGGGTACTTGCTCTTTGGAATAACCGTAAGATAATATTATAATTTTATATATTATTGCCAACATATTGTCCACCTCGTGGAGTAGTGGTTATCGCATTCAGCTACCATACATGAGGTCGCGGGTTCGATTCCCGACGGGGTTTATATAAAAATATGTAATATAATGTCAATGTGGTTTTACACATATAAATATATTTAATTTATGATACCTTGAACTGGCTATGAAACTTAAGACTAATCATCTTGCCTTCACGTAACAAATGATAAAGCTTTACTCCATTTAATGTACCAATGCAATGCCCTATGCACCATTGGGTGCGGATAAGGGAAACATGATAATATGTATAGCATCTTATCACGAGACTCATGTAGTAACGAAACTGGGTCAATGAAAATAATAATACACAATATTAAAAGTGCTCAAAATTAAAAATATTCTATGTGTCACACGAACGCATTAAAAAAATGATATAATATATACAACGAATTAGCTTGTTCTAATTAAAAAGTGTGATAGTAAGCATTTTTCAAACTAATAAAAATACTAGTATGTTTAGAATAAAAAAGTTTTTTTAAATGCGTCGTTTTAAATGTGGAGGATTTTTAAAAATCCAATACATGGTAAAAAAAGTTTAACTTGTAAAAAAAACACATTTTTTTTGTATTCAATAAATTAAATGGACCTCGACCCAAAAATAATTTAAAAAAAAAAAATAGTTATTTTTTTTATTATTATTACTATGAATAATTTATATAGCACCGTTTTCGTTTAAATATACCTCAATTTGTATGGGATTAGCTATTTCCCGGTGATTGATATTATGCGTAGTTAATTTCGTAGTTTTAATTCCCTTATTTTTTCGTTATCGTACGCAATTATTATACATTAGCTACCAATTCATTTTTTCTTTCTAACACCTGACCCCGATGAATCTTTAAGTCAATTTGCCTTTAATAAGTATTTCCACAGCAAAACAAGGTTAACTTATTGCTTTTAGTTTCACTTTTCCTTAGAGATGGCGTGAGAGTGTTCTGCCCATTCATAAATTACACGTACCTACGAAATAACCGGAAAACGTAAAAGCTGCCGAGTATTATCTTAGATTTGGCGGTAAAACATTCGGTAAACAACGCCAACGGGAAAATACTCTTACTTTCATTACGAGATTCTGTTGATCATAAAGTATAGCGCACTGTATAACTACATGTATTGTGTCTTTTGTAAGGATAGGATGTCTTTGGATAGGTATTGTGATAAGGTACGGCAGGGGACGTATGAAATAAACAGTTGTCTGCAGATAGGATGAAAGTGTGAGATGCACACTGTCCCCTCCCCTCTTTTCCCCAATCCCCTCTCCATTAAGACCCTGCACAGGTGGATGTCTGGGATGGGGGGCCTGGCGAGGCGGCCTGCGAGGCGTGATACCAGTCTCAACACGGGTGGTAGTAATTACTAATAAATAATGATCGGGGTAGAAACTAACATACCCCTACCACTGTTAATTTGGGCCGACTCTGGTTGGTTTTGGGTGATGGAAACAATGACAATTATAATAAATAAAGCCGAGACAGTGGTAAGGGCAATGAAAGCATTTGTTCGCGATCGTACATTACGTAAATTCATCCGTATTTTTATCACACTAATAAGCTTAAAATCGCGGTTTAGCTTGTTGAAAAAATCGGTAGAGTTGGCTGGACTGAAAAAAGACTCAATAGTCTTTAAAGTAGTCCTAGGGAAAGGATGAGGCTTTCATTGAATAGCTACATATCTAAAATAAGACTAACTACTACGTACTACTTTCCAATATACGCATAAAATGGTGCTTAGGGCACTGCATTGGTACACCGAGTGCATTGAATCCTGATCATGATGTGTTCAAACTTAAAGTACTAGAACAAAATGTATTTAACAAAATAATTAACGTGCAACTGACATTAATATTTGAGTAGAAGTCCATAGTGGAACCATCTGAACACATGTCGATACAAATATTAAGATTTATGTAATAAATAATCATATCGGAATTATTATTAAAAACCTTCTCTTACGATTAAAACGATATCATGTTTTAGTCAACTTTACATACCTACTTACTTATAATTGACATTTATTACCTATTTAAGTACTGGTTTAAAGATAGATGGCAGATATAAATAATTTTGATAAAAACCCACATGACAATTAAGTGTCGTTATTTTGAAACTGGTATTTTTGTACCAAAGATTTATGCAACAGTTTCTCTGCTTTTTGGATAAATGAAAATGTAAAGATATGCTTTAGAGAGATTTTGCACACTACACGTATATCAACATCGCGTTGCCTAAAGACATTTGTATAGTTTGAAATAATCCTCAAAATGAGTAAATACATATTATGAATACTTCTATGTCAAGATAATTATTTAAACCGATGATTTTTTCAAGATATTTTGTGCCTTACCAGAGAAAATTTAAGAATGTCTTGGGAAACAATTTTTTATCTTAGCTTTGAACTCGCAGGCGTTCACCTATTTTATTTTACGTAATCCTTACCCCAAAATTAATTTATTTTAGATTCAGATTTTGATTTTACTCACGTTTTGTTAAATAACGTAGTGATTTTAACGAACGTAAAATTATTGCTGCGGAGTCGATTTTTTCATAACAATATTTTTCGGAAAAAAAATATACGTATGATGCGTACATTATTCAATCGTAAAGCGAGAGGATTCGTAAAATTTTCCAAATATTCTCTAGAACTGAGCGAAAAATACATACTGTTTGAAAACAAAGAGAAAGAAAATAAATATAGGAAAATGAGGTTTCTATAGTTCCCAATCAAGAAAGTGATAATAATTACTAATAAACACTTACAAGTCATAGCCCCCTATATTTTCCATCATGATTAATGGGCTAAATGTTGTGAGAACCGTTTTAACAAGTATTTCTATTGTTATATTCACATAGTGATACAAGTTACTGTCTGTCATTTATAAAATTGGCACCACTGCAATACTGAGACAAAAAAGAGTCTACTATTTACGATGCCAAGAAAATTCGCCTTTCAGTAGGCGGACACCTTTCAACTTTGTGTTTTAATTACAACATTTGAAAATGAGACCATTTTTAATGAAAACTAATACAATCATTGTAAAAGATCTTAAATGCATAAAAATGATCAAGATTCACTGCACATGGTGTTTCAATGCATTGCCCTATGCACCATTAGGTGCGGATAAGAAAAAGTATTATCTAGTAGTAGTGTAGAAGGTTCCAAACTTATTTGTGTTGATATAGTAGGTATTATCTTAAAATATTCTAGTGAAAAACTAATAGAAGCCATTTTGTTTGAGTGACAAACATTTGAGACGGAAATGAGAAAAGATAGTGGGTTTATTACCTAAAGTAAACAAATCGCAACTTATTTTCCTCGCAAACAAAGCTTTCGTTTGACTCTAAAATATTTATTTATCCAAGATTAGAAGTTCCAACTACACAAAAAGACAAGAATTATACCTAATTGTAAAGATATAATATTTTGTACCTAGAGTAGGTAGGGAGTACCTACACTACATAAAAAGTTATGTTTTGATATATTTCAAAATTATCAATTATTACACTAAAAGCGTAGGTTGCTGAATACCAAAAATAATATTAATTATAAACTTACCTCGAATTACATCAAGTTTAAAATGACTGTAGATGGTATGACGTAACAATGTTTAAAGCCATAAAACGCAATTAACATATCTACGAGTAATATACCTAATAATTGCACTTTTGTTGGGCGGTACCTTACAACATAATAAAATACAAGCATTTTAAAATGTAATTCACTGTCAATACCTACATACGTAGATGTCACAGAGCACGCCTCTGGTCGACGTCTAATGCGCACTTTATACGGGACTGAAAACTGTACAATTTTTTGTGCAGTTTCTTGTTCAGAAAACTATACAATCTATCAAAAGACTAACTAACTAACCATCACGCTAGAACGCCATATCACTCTGTCCTGACATACTTTTATTAATTGCCGATTATTCCGACTTCTCACATGTCCACTTTCAAGTACCTACTTGTCGTACTTGGTCATGCCATGTCTTTCTCGGCTTTGCTCGACTTCTACATCCAGGCACACTTGCATTTTAAACTTCTTTTTAGCCGTTTCTTTCATCACTCATTCGCTCCACATGACCAAACCATCGTAAGAGCCCTTTCTTAATTTCGTCGATAATGCTTATCTCAGCCTTGCACTCTGCTCTAAATTTCGACATTTGTACACCTATCATACATATCTCTTTCGCATTTCAACACAGCATTTAGTCTACTTTCATCCTTCTTTTTCAAACACCACGCTTCACTACCATACATAAGGGTTGGTACCCTTATGTAGGTAGCACACAGGAAATTATTAATAAACCTAGCTAATAATGTAAACATGTTATTTGTTTTTTACGTTTTTTTAAGGATTCAATATATCAATATCTACTTAAACATTTACATAAAAAACACAACTGCACAAGGAACTGTACAGATTTCTGTCCGTATAATATGTGAAAAAAATCTATGCGCTAAATTGTATGGAGAAAATTGAGCACTACGATTATTTGAAAGAACAGCCGCGCATTCTATTATGACCATGTTGTTACAAAAATGGTAGTAGATTTGTGTGGAATAATTACTGGTTGAGTGGTCTAATTCTAATAGACGTGATAAAACAAACACACAACCTATGAAAATTAAGCATAAAACATCACCAGTGTAGATTAAACATCACAAGTGCAGCAATGTTTTCAACACAAATCTAGTGCATTTTAGGGAACAGTGTCTGGATGCCATCTCTGGCGGAAATGAATAGCTACCTAATGTGTAATCATTTAAAAATGTCTATGTAAAAGCCCTATGGGCGTAAAAACAATAAATATCATAAATAAATTGAAATATCTAAATAAATAATAACGACTTCAAATTTTTTTTTTACGGTTAAGTTTATCCAACAAAAAACAAATGATTTTGATTATTGTGCACCAGCAAATACTATGACTTTAGTCATTTACTGATAGCTCAGCTACAATGAAAGCCCCACCCTTTCCCTAGACTGCTTTAAAGACTATTGAGTCTTTTTTCAGTCCAGCCAACTCTACCGATTTTTTCAACAAGCTAAACCGCGATTTTAAGATTGTTAGTGTGATAAAAATACGGATGATAGCTCAGCTAGACGAAACGCCTTTCCCTATTGGAATTTTATAACAGTGGTTGCTGCGCTCGTTGCCTCACCTGTACACTAAAGATGTTTTCACGCGGCATCGGTTAGGATATTTTTTAATTAGCGCAATATGTATATGCCACACGTATTTTTTTGTCGATTGGAGAGAACTTCATACAATTTTTTAAAAATCCGAAGTCAACAGTCTAATGTGAAAAGACAAGCAATGTTGCTATTATGTAGCTATAGGTAGAGCAATAATGAAATTTATTCAATACTTGGTAGATTCTACAGATGATCATTATGATGATTATGAATCATAATGCCTAAATTTTGAAATATTTTTTCCTACAAGCAAAAAAAATGTCTAAAACCCTTTCAAATCCAATTATGTAATGTGCTTAAGATTACAGTATATAAAACAGTTAACACGTTGACGGATTAGGCTCGCTTATCAGATTTCCTGGAATCCCTCATTGTATGAATACCATATAAAAAAAGGTATTATTTTTTTTAACTGGCTTTATTTGTTATGCATTTGGAACTCTAAAGACAGTGAACCCATTTTGTGTCAGTGTTGAATGTAAAGGCGAGCACAGCAATGCATTGAATGTTCCCAATTCAACAAATATAAAGAGACTATCGTAGTCTTGCATGAAATTGTTAAACCTGATTTTATGCATATTTAAAAGAAATCGCTGTGGTTATTAATTTGTTGCGTTTCTTTTTAAAATGAATGTGCAGTTCAAATAAAGTAAGTTTTCGATGCCTACGATTTTCAATTTACTTAGGTCAGAAATATTTTACATTTAATAATGTAATTTTTTTTTTCAACCACCTCAACAGGCCAGGAGGCCCAATTACAGGGGGGAACAACTTCACAAATTCGAAGGCGTGAGAAATATAACTTTTTTTGAGTTCTCACCGGGAATCGTACCCGAAACCTCCGTATCGTGAATCCAGCGTCTTAGCCATTACGCTACGGAGGCCGCCAACAGTCAGACAAGTCTGGTTTTCATTGAAAAAAAACAATTTAAATTCTTTGGATGACCCGCAATAAGCTGTTAAGAATAAAAACAATTTATCACATAGAGAAAGTTTGACAAAATAATCGTTTTATAGTCATGATACTAGAGTTTTATATCGAGACACCTCACAGTAAGTAATTTCAACGTATCATAGCATTGCCCGAGGGGATTATTATAGATACACTTATTCAGTAGCGAATGAGTAATTGCATCCAATCAGAGAATAGGCCCATCTCTCGGTGATAAAAATAGCCCCGGATATTAAAATTTTATCTTAATTATGATCGCTTTAATTGGAGAACGTGGCTCTATTAACGATAAACTGTCCCTAAATATTTTTGGTGCCGATAAACGCGTTTGGGTCGTCGAATCTGACTTTAACAAGTATTATAATATATATTTAACGAAAGGGGTGTTAAGCTATCTTTATATGGCGCAGTTTACTACACAGTTTTCTGTGCAGTCTGAAAACGGTCCCGTATAAAGGTAAAACTGCATGAAAAACTGTGTGCTAGTGTCAGATTTAAGCTGACATGACAGTCAATGTTTTTTATGTAAACGTTTAAATAGACATTGGTTTATTGTATGCTTTTTAATACGTAAAAAAAACATAACATATATACATAATTAGCTAAATATACAATTTCCTGAGAGCAAACATACGATAATAACTTACAATCGCGTTTCAAAAATACACATATTTAGCGTGTCTTTTGACAGAAGTTTGACAGACTGCACAGTTTTCTGAACAAGAAACTGTGTAGTTTTTTGAACAAGAAACTGTCTCATATAAAGTGGGCATAACTAGTAGCTCGATTTGCAGTCGACCCAGTGACAGTGGAGTTGATAAAGTTGTCTAGCTCGTATTATAATTTTGATAGTTTATAAAATTTCATAAAATAATTTTTCGGTTATCCCATTCTTACCGGCATAAAAGAAACATGTTCCAGAAAACTATTCATAATTAGTACACTATGAATTCCTTGATTCCTACTCCCATATTCCTTTGTCTATACCATCCTCTATCCACAACCACAAAAATATCTATGGCACTTCGCGGGTAGTCTAAAAATTGCAACAATAACGCATCCGCTAAAAAACCCACTTCTTATTATAAATTAATCCAAACGCCCCCGAATTTAAATTCAACCGTGAACTATTTTGAAACCCTCATCCATTGTGTACTTGTGTCTGTATTGAAATCTTGTGATCCGTTTTGTGTTTTTGTGAAGTTATTTTGAAGTGAAGTGCAGGACAGAAGATCTCCTCCCATTTCCAGTCTCCATAACACCAAGGTAGGGGCTTTTTCTACTGAACTGACTGAAAACGTATCTACAGTTTAATATAAAATTCGTGTACCTAATCTTAAAATCTCACATTAAAATTAGTACCGAAAGTAATTACTACACTTAACCCTAATCACTCATCCCATAGAACCAGAATCCATAATAAACCTACCTATTAATTACTTAAGATTACAATAAAGATATTCACAGGTAAATAGGTTTTATTGATTCATAGGCCTATGAACAACAATTAAACAAAGGTATTCAAACAGTTTTCAGTGATTTTATTTTATTTTACTTTTATACCCAATTGCCCATACACTTCCCAAAAGGTAACGTTTTTTTTCTTCTGGCGTATGACCTGAAGGTTATTTGAGTATTGTTATAATTTTTTTTGAATAAAAAAGAAAATCATCTAAAATTAATGTTACTCTTCTTCTATGGTTGTTAATTAATACTCGATCGTTTGCCCCAAAAGTTACCTAATCAGACTGGATCAATTAGATCCACTTTATTCAATTGGTTTAATAATAATGATTAAAAATACAGAAAAACGACTTATTTAACGGGTGGACTTACGTACAAATTACACATTTTGACCAATATTTACTTATTTGTACCATATTAGGTATGGTGTATCATTTAATTTAGAAAAACAATAACTTGCCTACGCGACTCGCTGCCAACAAAAACGTTTGATGGATCTGTGAGAACTGTGGGACTTTCAGAGTTCTCGGTAAAAAGACTTTCGTCAATGGACTGCAATTAAAATTCTTATTCAGTACCTATGTACATGTTTCATGGAGTTATTTTATGTTTAAAAATGTTTGGAAAACACTCATATATCTTTTTTTTTCCGACATCTATTGAAAACTATTCCAGTTCACACGTTCATCACGATTTCCATAGTCAAAATAAGTATTTGAAGAATTCAATACACCTTCATTGTAATATTGAACGTTTTTCAATTTTGAAAATATTGAAAGGGCGAGTAAACCACGTACCACCTCGTTTGTCTGACACACAATAGAAAGGCATATAATCTAAGTAAATACTTAACTCTTGCCTCAATAAGTCGAAGTGAAAATTCCTTTCAAGTTTCTCAAAACGAAATAATTTGGATTCGCTTTATGCTTGTTATAAATGTAACAAAAATCCCTAGTATTTCAGGTGTGACATGTATTTGTACACTTGCAAAACGACAGTTTGCTAAATTTTCTTTGGAATTTTAAATTGGCGAGCAAAGTATCGCTTTTATGAATAATGTATCTTGTTACATAATATTTTTGGCGTAAATACACCTGATAAAAGATTTCGTAAAGACCTACAAGATATTATTATCGTTTTTTTTATTTATTTGAGGGGGTTTTTGTAAGTGCTGTAATAATCCCAACTAATTATAAATAAACCATCAAGTTCTTTTTTCAAGTAATTTCTGTAATTGGGCCTCCTGGCCTTTTGAGGTGATTTGGTAGTTAAGTAAATAATATTAAAAATTAGTAAAACAAAGTAAGTATTTACGTATAATATAATATTATAAAGAACTGGGAGTGCGGCTTGGAGTAGCGGGCGCCGCATTCAACAGTATGAAAGCTGTCTGGAGATCGGATATTTACTCGGTTAAAAACAAAATGCCGCCTTTATAACTCCTGCATCACACCTGTTCTTCTCTATGGCTGCGAATCGTGGCACCTAACTAGGGCCCAAGACAGCAGAATACTAAGCTTTGAGAATAGGTGTCTTAGAAGAATTTTAGGTGTGCGGTGGTTTGACTTTGTAAGGAACACAGAGGTGAGGCAACGGACACAGCAACCCTTGGCATCTACTGTCATCCGGCGAAGGCGTTTCGGCTGGCTAGGCCATATACTACGTATGCCTCCCGAGAGCCTTAACCATGCTTGCCTATTTTACAAGGCATCAGGTTCTCGGCGTCCCGGTCGTCCACTGTTGACAATTCGTCGGCAGTTTGCGTCAGAGCTGCGGGACGTGGACTTGACTTGGGAGGATGCGCGGGAGCTGGCGGCCGATCGCTTGGCCTGGAGGCAGTTTTTGGATTCCATATGCTCCACATAGGGAGCGGATATGGTAATGAATGAATAAATTATATATGGAGGTACGGACACCTGAGATTATTACGAATAAACTTTAGTTCACTCGTAGCGACTATTGTCTCCGAAACCAGTTTAAGTGGTTCATTACCACATTACAGGAGATGTGGAGGAATGTGTGGAAGAGTTTTATTGTCCTCAGAGAGTTGGAGAAAGTGATGTAACCCGTGAAGATAAGGCACGAAGAGCAAACGCCTTCCTAACAGGTACTCATGTGGCACAAGCGACCACGGTCGGCAACGGAATAATATATTATGTACCTACCCATCTGAATATCACGACTTGAGAATGGGTATAGAGTTCATTCAGCGTTTATTCACTGTATTTACTCACGGTACTAGACCAATAATCCATCATTCATAAGATGAGTATTCAGAAGCTAGGTACGTTTTTAGCGAGATCACTTACCAACTGTATTACCTTACAACTTACAAGTAGTTCAATTCAATTAAAATAAAAATAAACTAAGGTTACAAAGGCTTGAATGGGTAGGTACACTGAGGGATCGATCCCACTTCCACCCGCGACTGTTATAGAGTCCTTGGGGACTCTCTGTCAGTCACGCTATTTTATGCAGGACTTTAAATTTTTGCTGTTGCAAATGCATAAGCAAATTGCAGGGCCAAGGTTTCCAAGTGAAGTAAAGTCAAGAGGGCGACAGCATCGATCAAGTCAAAAGGAAATCATGATTCCGCCACCCTTACGACCCCTTAGTGTCTCCATATCGAAATACTCTATTTTTTCTTCTTTATTAATGTACATAAATATATAAAAACAAGAATACAAATTAATACAGTCAACAAAATGTGCCGTAAAAGCTTAAAACAATACAAAAGAACATAAGAAAAAGGTGTATAAAAGGACATGGTAGAAAAATGGGTAGGTACAATACTGTCACTATAGCAATCGTTTCAGCGATGGTGTTGTTATGGCAATACTAGTGCAAGATAATGTGCTCTGATTGGTTGGGGAGCTACCAATTAAAAACCAAGGGTAGGTAGATAAAAGTTAGATAACTTCGATAGTAAATCTACTACCATCACTATGTTAGTTATTTTTTCTATTACACAAAGTTATCTACCAACGCTAAATTAAAAAGTTCGCAGTACTAAATTTCTTTTTTTTACCACTAATAAAATACATAAATAATATGGCGCCCTTGAGGTGATTTCCCACAAAAATGGCGCTTAATAAATTACCAAAATAATAATATAATATACAATTTAACATAATATAATATTTATATCTAGCAAGTCATCTAGGGTCATGACAAATTTTAACTGTTCAAATTGCAGATGTATTAATGTATGAATAAATAAATAAATAATAACTAAATTTCGTATAATATACTAATAATATTATGTTTTTGTTAACTTTTTTACCCAGCCGCAAACAAATTTTCCAAAATTGGCTGGCTATTTACTATTTGGCTCTAAAAAATATATATAGGTACCTACTTACACATTCTAAATGTTTCCATACCTGCTAATTTTATGTATAAATAGTTGTACACAAAAAAGGAATAAATTGACATGTTTGTCTGCCAATTTTTGTACATTCAAAATGCTTCCATACCTGCTAATTTTATGTATAAAATAGTTGTAGTAGTTGTACACAAAAAAGCAATAAATTGCCATTTTTGTCTACCAATTTTTGTACATTCAAAATGCTTCCATACCTGCTAATTTTATGTATAAATAGTTGTACACAAAAAAGCAATAAATTGACTTGTTTGTCTACCAATTTTTGCTATCTATACATGTACTGTACATGTATAATGTATAATGCATCCAATCTTATTTAGAAATGTTTCTATGGATAAAATTTGAATGTGTCTTGTGTAGGAAGCTGACATAGATAAGATAATGGAATCTAGTTGCCACAAAAAGTGTTTCGAATCTGGAATCTCAACCTCATGCGTACTATGTTGCAGATTATCTCAAGACTTGGAATGTTTGACTTGTTCTTGTATTACAATAATGTGTTATGATACATGCGGGAACAACGATACTACTTAATTATTATTCTCTGACAATGCATTTTACTTTTTGTTTAGATTTAAATCCTAGTTACTAAGGTATCTTAATAAGTGATAATTATTATATGAAAATAATTAATTCTAATAATTGCAGACAATTAGGTCTTAACGTTTGATAAAAATGTGAGAATTAAAAAAAGATGACTAAATTGTTTTTTTGTATAAATAAGTAAAACGATTTTCATAGCTGTATTCGGGAAAAAATAAAAATCACACATATTATAACAGTGATATATATACAGAAAATAAATAGTATAATATACGATAAGTTTACTTTATCTAAAAGAAAAAAAATCGTGGTTAGGTAAAAGAGCATTTAGAGACGATTTTTTTTACTATACAAAATGTAGGATATAATTTAAGAAAAATTAATGTCTAATTTTGAAACAGTTCATAAGTCAAACATTATTCGAAATATTATTTTGAGCCGCAATTTAAAAATTATAAAATACAATTCGGTTCTTATCCCTTCTAGAAGGCTATTGAATGTTTTTTTTCCTGTCTGCTATTAGTGGTGTTATGCAGCAGTGGTAAAACATCTTGGCACATTGATACACCCTATTCTCAGTCTACCCTTTAGTCTTTCAGAATGAAGAATTTCTTTTTGGATTTGAAGAAACGAATTATACATTGAAATTTAAGTAACAGTGAAAAACTATTTTTTATCGAAAGCTTGTAAGAATCAGTCATGTTAGTTTTAATGAAGCTTTCTTTGTTGTTTAAGAATTATTGCACTTATGCTTTAAATGTTATTTGACTACCTACTTTTTATTTATAATAAGTATTTTTAATTTTTCTGTACCTCCTTGCTTAAGTCTATGAAGACATCTTATTCTTTACTATCTCCACTATACGGTCTCAAAAAAATTGATCGTTCTTACTATTTTTCATCTCACTAACAAAGAATCCAGTACAACGTCGAATGCAGCGTCATTTTGATAGCTTACACGTTAAGGTAAGAAGGTTAGTTTTACGCTTCAGATATCAGAAATTCAATCAATGATATAAATGGAAACACTTGACCTAGTCAGGAAACAAACTGTGGATACCCGCGATAGATCAAAGACTATACGTGGACTAATATTGTACAAGTAAGTAGGTACTACATATAAATTACTAAGCTAAGACTTGTATTACGTCCAACAAACAATAAAATAAGTTTCGAAAACAGCTTTTGCTTTCACGGCAATGAACCTTGATTCACATTTTTATAACGTTACATAAACACGTTTCTAGAAGCGATAAATTACCGACGCAAGGAATGCACTGAATTCAAAATGGCACTTATTCCTCATTACCTATTCGGAGACAACAGTAAGCCATTTGCAATAGTTACAGTGTCGCCAAACGCAAGACAATAAATAACGAAGTGAAGAATTGCGAAAATAGGCTTTTAACATTCTGGCTGTTGGTTTCGATGCGTTTAAAGTGCTTATACACGTAACGTGTTGCTCGATCACAGATCACTAGCGACTCGGTAATAAGCGACGTGATAACGATTTCTTACCCATGGATATTTAACGTTTTCGCGATCACAATGGAACACGCGTTAAAAGTTATCGATCGAGATTATTAAACGAGCGCATACTAGTCGCGAGCCATTTCCCGAGATATATCTTATTTGCACATATATTCATTCAATCTTTATTATAATTTAGCCGGTTTTCGGCAAGCCAAATATTGAGAAAAGCAGTCGACATAATAAAGAATCCGACAAGCGCGTTGATTTAACGTTTGACGTAAGGCCGCGTTATAGCGTGCATCGGCCCCGCTCGGCTCAGATCGGCTATGCTCGGCTATCGATACCACGGTATCGAACGAATGTCACTGTGATATTATGTTTTTAGAGTCTGTAAACGTGGTTAGCACGGTTTTAACTACGTCGATAGTTATCTGTGATTGAGCAAATGGTGTCGGTGTTTGATTGCACTCTAGCAAAAGGAGCCAAGATGATTTAAATAATTTTAAATTGTGAGTTTAAAAAATAAATAAACGTTGTTCCCCTCGATCAATAAAAAGATTGAACCTGTATAAATTTTTAAATAATATTTTATATTGGAAATATTCCATTTTAATTGTAACAAAACAATAAATATCTATATTATGAAATTAATCAACTTTTGTTTTCAACTACTTTTTTATTTACATAGCCCTGATGAAGGAGTGGTGTCTCCGAAACCGTTTGGCGTGTTAAAAAATAAAAAAGTAGTTTAAAAAAGTTGTTTAATTTCATAATTATGGAAAACTACAAAGTGAGTGCTACAAACATTGAGTTCATAAATATCTAGTTCATTTTGGTAACTTACAAACATGTAAAAAAAGAGTACCCACCTACTTTATAATATACTACTACTTTCCCTTATCAGCACCCGATGGTGCATAGGGCACTGGATTGTTACACCAAGTGCAGTGTATCGCTTCAGAACCAGTCCAAGGTATCACACATGAAATATTAATATGAAAATTACATGTAAATAAATGTTTCATGTTCACCCCCAACGGGAATCGAACCCGCGACCTCATGCGCGGTAGCCAAATGCGCTACCACTATGCTACGAGGCGGACTTTATAATATACATACTTATGTTGAAAACTATTTTAAAAAAACGTATAATACGTTTTTACTCCCTTGCGTAGATTGAAAACAGCTCCTCTATAACAATAACAAAGACAGAAAATTAAATATTATGTAAATGAATTTTTTTTATGAAAAAAAGGGGAAAGGGATGGTAATAGCGAGTGGAAGTTAGTATGTAAGAGAGGAATTTAGTCGCTGGATGGGTCTTTAATGTATTTTTTAGTGTAGGTACTATAATGTTTGTGTAATCAATATAGCTAAATTCATTGTTTATTTATTTATTGACGGACAGAGTCCATTATATGCAGAGTCAATTATGTTGTATGCCAAACAAGAACGTTGGATAACAGGGATATAGAGTTTTTAAATTAGCATTCATTTTCTCTGTTTTGCAATGTAACTTGGCTCCCTTTTGCTCGCGTACCCCGATTGTTAATTTTATTAGGTAGTTGTGTGAAGGCAATTTCTCTTTTACGTGTGAATGTGAATCACTTCGCTGGTACTGGAGTAATCTACGGAGGAAATTATGGGAGCAGACACGCGGCTAGAGGAAAACAATAGACAATGTAGCGCCCGTGTTTTCCGATTGCGCGCGCATTTCTCGCGCCTATGTGATTCATTTTTATACTAACGACTTTAATGTAATAGGATCGCTTAAGATTCTAATAAGGTAAAGAGTGTCACGTGAGTGTGATTATAAGCAACATAAAATGTTCAAATATCCTAAATTAATTAACAGTCAACGTAGAACGGATGAATGATTCATTATGTTTTTTTTGCCAAGTTCGCTCCTATGATGGAGCATGTTGGATTGTAAATATTACCTGATAGATGTCTCTAGGACTAGGAGACCCTGTTATCGGCCAGCAGTCTCGCCTCTTTCCATGCCAATGATTCTACATCTCTAATGTGTTTTGAAAACATCCGAAAGATTTGCGATCTACGAATTTACAAATTTATTTATATCTACGACTTTAAAATATCGACTACGAAGAACGACGTGCAAAATGTGTGCTTGCGAAAACGGTCATTGAAATTCTATACAAATAATTGTTTAAGGGGTGATCAATTCATAATTATTTGTCTTCTGTGAACCATCTTGTAAATATAAATGTCGGCGATAAATGTTGTATTGTACATAGGTACAACCAAATTCCATCGGGCTTAAGAGACAGCCAAACGTAACCGCTCAGATTCTTTCTTTTAAAAAAGTAACTAATTCAATTTTAGCACGTTTATGTGCATAAATATTCTGCCATTCGAATAGTTGAAGCCATGTTCCGGTTGATGCTTCCTTATTGTGCAGATTTTTCATGAAAACAGTAGAAAGAGATCCTAGTGGACCTATGTAGAAACTTAGAAATATGTGTTAGATTCAGATTTGGTTAAAAAAGGAAGGGAAAATCTTACTTATTACTTACATTGAAATCTAAGTAGATATAATCAATATTTATTTTTTTTAAATTGTCTAATTTAACCTTAAAGCAGAATATTTTAAATTACGTCAAAGTAACGTTTTACAGCTGTATAATAGTGTAATTAAAATATGTTCAATGATTTATGAAAAAGAGGAAATAAATTTACTTTTTCAATTACCACATGAAACACTTTCTCTGTTCGGAGTCATCGTATGCTGGTTCATGAATAATTCTAAACGCGTCACAGTAATGAAGTTAAATATGTAATAAAAATACTGTCAGTACTATGGAGCAATACAGTAACAATAAATTGCATAATCAAGTTGCACTTTTGTGAAGAAAAAAGACCGCTGTGGTATGGAAGACATTTATAGAATTTTGTGTCAAAACACGATCATAATTAATAATGAAATATGATCAAGATCACTTTCAAATCACATAGAATAGTTTCATGTGTTAAATGCTAGGAATTTTTACAAATTATTAATTAGGATGCAATTAGTCTAAAATATTGTGCGTCGTGACGCTTATTGACGTGATGGCTTGGAAGCAGTTAGTAGAATCCGTATGCTCCACATAGGAAGCGGATACGGAATGATGAAGATGATTATTCAACTCCCATTCTTATTCGATGAGGGCTTATTAAATTTGACTTATTTTAAATGTCTCAACTATAGTGCATAGAATCTAAGGAAATATGTACTAAAAATTACGTTTGTAAAAATACTATTACAAATAATTAAATATTAGCTGACAAGTTGTATACAAGAAGCACTCAACTGGAAATTTTAACAAAAAAAGTAAAGTTAGATAGTAGGTATAATAAGTTATGTGAAAATAAAGCAGCATACAGCAATAGCAAAATAAAGATGAATTTTTGATAAATTTTAGAGAAGTTATTTTAAGAGCGGAAGTCGGATCCGGCTTCGACTCCGTGGCGAATGTAATTATTTTTATACGATTCTGATTGACTTCATTTTTTGTTATATTTATGGTAATAGTCTAAAGTACATATTAACAGGGGATTTGACCTGTCATTGACTGAATTAGCAGTATTTTTTCATTTGAAAACTAAAAATAAGTTCTCATTTCTTGCAATAAATATTCCGCCGTTTTCTATGTACTTATGGTTTCACATAACGACTTGAGCAGTTTTCTACGGTGAAAACTCATAGTGTGTGTTCGCATGGCTTTTTGCCGATAAAGAGAAAAAGCTTAGTTCTCATAATATTAAATATGCTCATTGCAGAGAGTGGATTTCGATTTTCTTTTAGTAAGAACGCAGCTTAATTGGATTTAACGATTTATACAATGGTTTAATATACCTAATGAGAATGCAAACAGTTCGGAAAAACAAAATGCACTTTTACAAAGAAAATGCAATTTGTTTAATTTTGACTTCTGCGTATTTTTATATACTATGGTTCTAATGATTTATATTGCACCTGAATACTAAAAATTCACTAACTCATCGCTAAATTTTGATTTTATCTAAGTCCCTTAAGTTTATTTTTTAAATTTTATTTAAGTTTACTATTTACATTATTACCTATATTGACAATTTCCTGTGTGCAAACATACGATAACTTACGATCGCGCATAAAAATATACATATTCAGCGTGTCTTTTGTCAGACTGTACAGTCTTCTGATTTGATATTTCTAAACAGGGGCAAAAATTCTCCAACCTATCTATGTCTATGCGCTTGGTAGCTGCAGGACGAGTTGAGGTCTCTTCTTGGCGACTCTTCGCAAAAAAAGCGCTTTGTAAATTGTCCAAATAATAAATAAATAAATTATAAGAAACTGCTCAATAAACTGTACAGTTTTCTATCCTATTAATGACATCACGCAGGTTCAGGCTCAATAGACACTAGACATCAATGTAGTACAATTTAGTAGGCAATAAACGTGAAAAGGTTTTCTCTTTTGAATTAAATCTTGGCTTCGAGTCATTTGAGATACATGATATATTCAAAGATCGTCTTCGTGATGCAATGGAGACATCATCCTACGAGAACAGAGAATATTAATATGGTTTTTAAATAATCTAATCCAACATAAATAAATGAGACCTTTTTCATTTCATAAAGGATTTTTTTTATAGATTCTTTTAGATAAGATGGAAGGTATTTTTTTAACACAATATATCAGGAATTCTAAAGACATTGGTGAAACACGTCAAACAGCTTTTTAGCATTTGAAAATTTTAGGATATTGTGATAACACCAGGAGCTCAATCACAGATAACTATCGACGAAGTTAAAAACGTGCTAACCACGTGCTAACGCTAACCATTTGACCGATCACAATGAACATACGTTATTACCACGTTCATACCACGGTCGCGTTACCATAGATAAAAGGTACAATAAATATCGTGGCTAAACGTCAAACGTCAAATCAAGAAAGTCAACGCGCGTGTCGGATTGTTTATTATGTCGACTGCTTTTCTCAATATTTGGCTTGCCGATCGCCGGCTAAATGCAATACGGCACTCGAAAAATATTGAAAGAAGATATGTGCGAGATTCAACCAATCCTCTTGAAATGAGCTAAGTTGAATTTCGTACGTTATTCAATCTCGGGAAATGGCTCGCGACTTGATGCGCTCGTTCCGCGTTCCGTTCGCTCGTTTCGTTCGCGTGTTCCATTGTGATCGCGAAAACGTTAAACATCCATGGTAAGAAATGGTTATCACGTCGCTTATTACCGCGTCGATAGTGATCTGTGATCGAGCTACTGAAATACGTATAGGTACCATGTAAAATACTTATGGCCACTCCAATAATGAATACCCAATAGCACGTATCTAGCTATTAAAATAGAGATGATGCGTCTCAAATGGTTTTGTCAATCATAATCTACTACTACTACTTTCCCTTATCCGCACCCAATGAAGCAAAGGACACTGCATTGGTTCACCAAGGGCAACATTTCTCCGAAGGGGTAGGCAGAGAGGATAGAACGCCACACCACTCTGTCACCTTGCTTCTTCCACATTCATACATCTTCTCATGCACGCACGTCAATTATTCCGACTTTTTGCATGACCACTTTCAAGTATTTGTTGTACTTGATCTTGCCATGTATTTCTCGGCCTTCCTCGACTTGAAAAGTTTTTGTTTGATTATTATTTTTCGTCCATGTTTTCGCCCACTTACGTCCATCTTCTATGTAAATCAATTTCCGATAATGAGTTTACAACAGTCAGTGGCGCGTGTAATCTCCGGTAGTGGTCGGTTATAGAAGGAAACCGTGCGTGAGGTTACTATAATATTATGCCTACTACGTCTATCTAACATGCCGACAAACTAAATTCATTTTTTTAACAATAACCCAATGTTACATGACAAATAAAAGTGAACTTTTTGTAAGTGAAAATATAAATATCATTCTTTTATGTTTGCTTCTGGAAAAAAACTTATCAGAATTAACTTTAGTAGTGTGTTTATACGATTATTGTAATACATTTAAAGTACTTATTGGTGATAGGTATGTAAATATGGTGTTTTCGATTTTTAACATGATTATGTAATAATTTGTATATCTGGGAAGCATGTTCACTAGTGATGGAAATATGGACAAGGACATTGAAAGGAGGGTTAGGGCCGCTAGCAGAGTTAATGGTGCCTTAAAGTCGGTAGTATCTAATAAGTGCTTATCAAAAGAGGCTAAATTGGCAGTGCATAATAGAGTTCTGGTACCAACCCTTATGTATGGAAGCGAAGTATGGAGTTGGGAAAATAAGGATGAAAGTAGATTGAATGCAGTTGAAATGCGATCTCTCAGGCGAATGTGTGTTAAAACTATGTGTGATAGCTCTACTAATGTTGAAATTAGAGCAGAATGCAAGGCTGAGATAAGCAATATCGACAAAATTAAGAAAGGTCTTTTACGTTGGTTCGTTCATGTAGAGCGAATGGATGATGAAAGAACTGCTAAAACAATTTATGATTCGACTGTGCCTGGATGTAGAAGTCGAGGAAGGCCGAGAAAGACATGGCATGATCAAATAAAACAAATGCTTGAAAGTGGGCATGTAAGAAGTCGGAATAATCGACGTGCGTGCATGAGAAGATTTATGAATGTGGAGGAAGCAAGAGAAGTGTGCCAGGACAGAGTGGTGGAGCGTTCTATCCTCTCTGCCTACCCTTTCGGGAAATGGCGTGATGGTTAGTTAGTTAGTTAGTTAGTTAACATGATTATGTGGAACACAAAATAGTACCTACTTAATTCATCTTCTTCTTCTTAAGATAGATAAGATCAGATAGATAAGATCTGATTACACAACTATAAAGATCGATTACATTTCTTTAAACTGGACAGTTTAGAAAAAAGGAGAAAAGTAATCGATCTCACTTGTTTGCATAAAATTATAAATAGTCACCTTGACACAACGCTAATAAGCGAAATCGGTCTGCGTGCCAATTTACGACTGCGTAATCCAGACATTTTCAGAGTTGAGCGCTTTTCCTCCAATACAGGGTATTACAATCCTCTCTCTCGTATGTGCAGAGAGTACAACGTAATACACAGGGACAGCACTGAAGGTATGGACATCTTCGGAAGCTCCGTAGACGGGTTCAAGAAAAGGTTGTTCTTGAGATATGTGTAATCACTCTTGCTTTTATATTTACTTAATCATTATATTTACTTATATTTATATTTACTTTAATCATTGTGTGTATGTAACTCAATTAAGCACGATGTGAACAATTTTAAAGAGCAATTGGTCTACCTAGGCATATTTTAAAATATTTTTTGTATTACATTTTTATCCTTTTGTCTGTTATTGTTCCTAACAAAATAAAATAGACCTAAAAGTCTGTATTATTCTAATTCGATGCTGCCTCTTGGGATATCGACTCCCAACTTTAGTTTTGCAGGTCGTTTTGTTTGTCAGTTTGCAAGTCGGCGGCCAGGTAGGCAGAGATGCATCACGGAGCAGGCTATTCTACTATCGTCCATTCTCTCAACGTGTACATGCCAGTTTCTTCTTCTTTCTCTTCCCCACCTGACAACATCCTGGACTTCGAAAGTTGCTCGAATTTGGGCGTTTCTAATCAAGAGTTTTCCCGGCGATACATCTCAGAATTCTCATCTCCAAGACTTGGTCTTACGTGTGTCTGCCCTTGTTTCAATTCCAAATGTCATTATGGAGCGAACACATTTTTGCAAATTTTCACCTTACTATCTGTTCTCGTGTATTAATTTTTCCAGATCTCATCTTTCAGACATCCTGAGATAGCTGCAGCTCTATTTATTAATTCTTAAGTATTGAAAAATTCACGTATGTATAAAGCAGTGTTGTAATATTCTTAATTGAATTATTTATCGTTTATTTATTTGGACATCGCGCATAATAATATAATATACTCCATTTATGTTCATGTACTTGTAAACTAAATGATACGTACTTATAATGAAAATTTAGCTTACAAGTATTTTTAGAGAAGCGGTCTATTTAAAATTCAAACATCGATGTGTGTAGGTTGGAGAAAATCTGCCTATTTACGGTTAAATGGCGGTAATTTGAGTCAAACCAACGCAAAAACTAAATATGTTTCTACCTTATAATGTAGGAAGTAAAAATAACGATAAATTATCCCTTTCACACCGCCTCTGATATAAGATGTTACACAATATAAACCCTCTTATTATAGGTATTATTGATATCCCAACAGAGACAGAGAAACTATTATACTCTAAATAGATTAAGCACTTTTTTAAATTGTTATAGTTTTAGCGAAAATATCATAATTTAATGAAAATATCTGGAAAAATTGTATAAATTCTAAGTAGGAAGATAATGTTATATACTATTATGAGCGATGTAAAATAAATAAACGATAAATAATTCCAATTTGACTTCTCAACAGAGACGAGAAATTTGGAAGGGAATATGGATATCTAGGCGTTTACAGGGCTTATGACCTGTCATTGGCTGGGTTATGTGGCCACTTGATGTATTACAACATTCCCCATTTCACCTAGTATTTGATATCCATATCTGTACATATATTTGGACACACTCAAAATGTTGTTGATAAATAATTCAATTAAGAATATTACAACATTGCTTTTATAATTCCCTAAATGAATAGATTTCGTAGCCCAATTTTTAAAACTCAATTGAGAGTAAATCTCGAATATTTTGGAGAGCTACTTGGCGTATATAATTTTTTACGAAAAATCTAGGCAATTCATAAATTAAAATATTCGAAATAATGTAATTTTTTACTTTATTTTTTTACACGTCAGTAATACAAATATATATATATATATTTATCTTTAGCTGACTGTACCTTTGTCGTTTTACATACATTTTTGTGTGAAGCGAAATTATTAATATTTTTACCTTTACTATCTTTTATTTTGCAACATAATAGTTTGCAAGTCTATTACTTGTGTACCAAGCCAAGAAACCATGCATAGGAATGCGCATACACGCAATTAGCAAGATGGAACAAAAGAAAATGCGAGACTACTTACTGTCAAATCACACGTCAAACTGTAATCAAGAAGTGACCGCTCACGTTTTTGTGCGAGAGGAAGAGCGTGATTTATGGTGTCGATTTTTTGCCTACTCATCGCATAAGTGAAAGGTCAAAAAAAAAATGCTCCATTGAAGACTCTATGAACTTTTAGATGTACAATGTGCGCACAAATATTTTATAATATTTTTACAGTTTTAACCACCGCCACCGTCCAGACTATGAATGTAACCGTTTGTTGAATGTTTCCTGAGACCGCACCATGAAATAAAAGTCACGGAATTTCACGTATTTTGTATGCAAGTAATTTCACCCTATATTTTTATATTCACGGCTGAACACGTAATATGCTCGCCAAAAAGAAAATTTAAAAAAAAATCGTAATATAAAAACTAGCTTGCTAGTTATACCTACTTAAAATTTGGTGTGGAGTTTATATGACAAATTTTTTTTTTGCTGCCTCGTTTAGTCATCCCGAAAAAAAATGATAGCGCCAATTTTTTAAATAGTTCACACTTTTAAAATTTTCTATCTCGAATTTCAAATGCTGGCTACAGCCTTTAAAAATGTATACGTTTTACTTTTAATACAATACAAACTAGTATATTTACGAGTATGTACAACTGTACAAATATTGAACACTCAATATTTATTTTGCTTTATCGGTGACGAACAAACATTGCTAAAATTAAATTTAGTGGAACAATGAATCGCCGGAAGGAAGTCTAATGCTCTTCTTCACTTTCTCCTACCATCAACATTATTTTCAACAACTTCTCAGTACAGACCGATACAGTATACTGATACTGAGAGAAAACAACTATTTCATCAAATACATCTTAAGGAATTTCTAATAAATCATAATCATCGTGATTATGTTTTATTCCCATATCCGCTCCCTATGTGGTGCATATGGATAGCCAGCCGAAACGCTCGCCGGAGGACAGTAGATATCAAGGATTGCTTCGTCCGTTGCCTTATCTCTGTGTTCCTTAAAAAGTCAAACCACCGCACTCTTAAAAATCTTCTAAATAACCTAGAATAATTATAATCAACGATATAAATATGTATTCCTGTTAAAAAAAAGGATGGGTGCCGGTTTTACATCAATAATTAGGTAGATAGGTAGTATACTATTTTTAATCAGTAATGAAGAGAAAGCCTGTAAATAGAAATTTTTTAAAAATATAAATATTGTATGTATTTAAAATATTTGTATGTCTGTAGGCTGTTTGAAAAAAAACAAATTTTAAAAAAAAGGGACGAAGGAAATGAAAATTTTGACTCATTATTTATAGTCGGTGGTTTAATCAAACGATATTTCATTAGCATCACGATAAAATTATCAGGGGCCGTAGTACAGACATATCATTTCAATTTCCAGTAGGTATGCGACATCGCTAACTTCATTCGATACACTTTACGACAGAATTTGTATGGTGTCAAAGCCAAAGTAATGAATGAAGTTCGCCATATCGCATGTCCGGAACGTCAAAAGTTGTGTCTGTGCTAGCCTTCCAGGACACACCGAATGATTCAACAGTCGACAAAGAAATATTTCATATTTTTATTTATTATGTTTTGACTCATTGATGTTTTAGTCAAAGTTATTGTAAAGTTATTATTTGATAAAAAAGCCATTTTTCTCTCTGTTTACTTTTACCATCACAGGCACCTAACTGTCGCAAGACTTATGGTCTAATAACCAATGGTCTTACAGTTAATGCCTTGTAGCCTAGTGTTCAGTGCCTTGTACTCGTAGTCTCTTGTTCGACGCCTTGTTCTGTAATGCTTAACACTATTGAAAAACGTGACCTTATACGTCGGACACTTCCTACGCTAAATGTTTTATACACGTTGACACGTTTCAAAAATATTTCATATGCAATACCTTGGACTGGCGTTGAACCGTAAGACTTATAATCTCGCCCTCGTGTAACAAATTAACAAGATTCACTGTACCTACTTGGCGTACCAATTGAGTGCCCTATGCACCATTGGGTGCGGATAATGGAGACAGTAGTATCAGCGAGGTGAATTCTTGTATGTCTCCCTACAACCATTTGACATAAATTATGTTCTAGCACAAAAAGTATTTATATACCCCGAAATTAATTGATACCTTTTTAATGTTCTAACATTCTTTAGATTTACCTACTAATAAGTTATTGGCAATTAGATTGATATATTGTTGTGGGTAATTCAAACTATTTTATTGTATTTTAATGAGAAAGTTGACAAGGCTGTTATTTATTTATCCAATCTAAATTAAAAGCTTTTTGTGATCAATTCCACTAAATCGTTAGAAAATTGATTATTACATGTTTTTTCATTAATTGATTTTGTGACGGAGGTTTTGGGGTCGACATAAGTTAGTAAAATTATTACAAATTATTATATTTTAATTAATCGACCCTTACCTTCGAACAGTAATAAATGAATGAGAAATATAAAAAATAGAATATGTTTTAAGATGTATGAATGTGGAGGAAGCAAGAGAATTATGCCAGGACAGAGTGGTGTGGCGTTCTATACTCTCTGCCTACCCCTTCGGGGAAATTGCGAGATGGTTAGTTAGTTAGTTAGTTAGATAATTTATTTTTATAAAATACTAAAAAGACGGTGTTTTTTCTTAGGGACGCTGGAAGATTCTAGATTTGAAGGTTGTACGTATCCAAGTACTTACTGACGCATGTACGATATTATAAGGACCATAATTCATTCCATAATCACCATCCCTCGCTTCCACATTCATTCTTACCTAATTTCTCTCCAATATTTACGTGTAACGTACAATTACGGTCAGGGTTCTAGTTAACCTTAAATAATCGTGCCAGACTCAACCACCTCCAAAATTAAAACCGTGATTTGAGGTTCCCTAATCGACTGCATGGACTAACGGATCTCGACAGCTTGTTAAATAGGATAATACGAGGTTTAATAGGATAACGAGACATGCTTCAAGGAATTTCAAATTATTGTTATCCAATATTATTCCTTCGGGCTTGCGTTATTATCTAAGTTGTAATAATTTACCTTTAGTCATGATTTAACCCGTTCTTTAAGTGACAAACACATTTGGAATATTTCTCAAGATAGCAAAACAATGTTCCATGTATTTGAGAGCGTAAGAATTTAGATCTAGTGGGACGAAAGTTATTCAACTATGTAGGTACTTTACAGACGGTTTATTTACATACTACGATAACAATTCATTGAATTTTTTTTTTGATGTGAAAACTTCTTTAGAATCGTTGGGAGTGATTTGAAACTCTATGAAACGAAAAAAAGCGACACTAAAAAGAGACAAACATATAGATCTATGGGATTTAGCCTGCGAGAGAATGAGATAGAACACAGTTTCCGCCGGCTGGCAGTAGTTCCTGCTACCTCATCAGATACATCTACCAGTTGATCGCCGGCACCCTTTATACTTTTATAATGTGGAGGTCTTAGGGTATAAAAACAGAATTTGTTCTATTCATGTATCTGAAGAGGATTCGACTCCCAAAATTTTGTAGCAAAACCGAGGGAGAAGGCGCCTTGACGCGGTATTTCACAGATATATTGATAAATAATAATAATAACAATAGTAATAACAGCAACAATAACAACAACAACAACAACAACAACAACAACAACAACAGCAACAACAACATAATAAAAATAAATAATAATAATAACAATACCGATACTGATACTGCATTTATCTCATTCTCTCTCAGCTTAGTTTTATTAAGGTTTCACTTCTACCTGGTGTGAACTGCACACAGGCGGTTTTTTAATGTAGTTTCATGATTAGTTGAAAATTTGGTGATAAAAAACCCTTTTAAATATTGTTTTTCACCCACCTTAAAATTATAAAAACATGTACGAGTATCTCAAACAAAAATACTAGGTTTTTCGAGTTTACCCTCTAAAAAGCAAAAAAACTTAATTGCCAATAGAATTTACTGCTCATTTTATAAACAATTCCTAGATATGTGTATTATTTTAATATTAAATACAGAATCAAACGGTTTACTGTAAAATAAATCATTATTTAGATAAATTTACAATAAATTCAATAAACAAAATAGAAGTGTGTATAATAAGTTTGTTATATTATGATACATGTTTTAGCTTTTGGATTTTTTTAGTAAGTTAAAAACAAACCATTAATTATAAATTCCATAAATGATTTCTACCTTGTCGATCTGAAACACACCGTTAACTTGTAACAAATAATTAACTCCGTGTTACGTTTGTTACGATATTTACGTAGTTCGTTACACCCCGCAGCTCGGCTCAGAGCATGTAACATTCTACATTTTGTTACATATTGTGATTAGTCACAAATTACATGGGCGGTGTCTGCTTATACTCCATCTTGATTTTAAGATATTCATTTTCTTTTTTTCAATTCTAAGCGGGATATAAACCCTTGGCTGGATTCGTTTAGACTTCCAGGTGTTTTTAATTAAAGAAAAAAATTAAGGCGTCTTAATTAATTTTTGAATTGAACTAATCGATATTTTAACGTGTTAAAATCTCTCGGGAACTGTTGATTTATTGTAATTTTAGTACAAAATCAAACATCTTTTATAAATTATGGGACTATTGTAAAATTATTAAACGATTAATAATCAAAGGCATTAACTGTAAATATGTGTATCCCATTTTTATATTGAACGAGCATATATTTAAAATTAGATTTTTATAGGCACATTTTATTTATACATCTTTATTATAACGGGTTTAGTCGCGGTCTCTGAGTCCAGAGATCGTCGGTTCGACCCCACTTCGACACGACTCGATTCTATTTTCAAGCACAAGCCCGCTTAGGTTTTATTGAAAAATAGTATTTACAAATTGAAATATGGGCAAATATCATAAGATCCATAGATTTCTTTTTTATTAAAAAAAATAAAAAAAAAGTCAAAAAGCACTATATATATTTTTTTAAATCATGTAAAAACTATCTAGTGTGTGAATTATCATAATTATATTATTTAATTTATTTGTATCGTGGATAACGCAGAAACAAGTCTTCATCCATTTCTTATTGGTATTTTTCTCAGCGTACAATAGGTATACTTATGCAAAATTAAATGCGAAAGCGCTTGATGAGGTACCTTATAATTCAAATCAATCAATAAAAAATATGTGAACAGTCTCAACTTTACCAACAGGTTTTGCATTCATTTTCGCTTTCATACCTGATTTATTTGCTTTCGTGTATTTGACTAACGTTACATGATCACAACTACAAAAACAGCACCCAAACTTACATTTCAATATCTCTTAAAATTACACCATTATATCTGTACGGTGCTCCCCAAGTTGGTAAGATGATTTGCTTCTTTAATTGGTTCCGCGAATGAGTATAGAAAGTGAAACCGTGGAGTAAACTTGACCGAGCTTAACATTGAACTTGAAAGCAGGAAGGGAATAACCGAGGCAATTTATTAAAAGTGCAATCTAGTTCCCTTTGATAAATTAAAACATACTCCATATAAATGGCACACTTTGATTAATAAGAAACTATTGCTTTAACAATTTATTCGATTTATTTTCGTGTGTACCTTTGGTCGAATTGTCCACAGTGGACGACCAGGACGCCGAGAACCTGATGCCTTGTAAAATAGGCAAGCATGGTTAAGGCTCTCCGGAGGTATACAAACGCCTTAACGCCGGATGACAGTAGATACTAAGCTAAGGACAGTTGCTTGTTCAGAAAACTACGTTGTTCAAAAAACTGTGCAGTCTGTCAAAGTCAAACCACACGCACAATAATATTTTTCACAAACACGATTGTTGAGTATTATCGTAGTTTGCTCTCAGGAAAATTGCTTTAGCTAATTAATGTATTATATGTTATTTTTTTTAGGATGCATACAATAAGCAATGTCTATTTAAACGATTACATAAAAAACAGTTGAGGTCATGTCTGTGGAAATCCACACTAGCTCACAGTTAGGATGCGGTTTTACCTTTATACGGACCGTTTTGACTGCACAGAAAACTGTGCAGTAAACTGGGCACATTTAAAGTTAATAGATGAGAAGGTTGCCGTGGTCCGTTGTTCGCACATTTCTGTGTTCTAAACATTCAAATTAATTTCACCTTATATTCTTCAAATTTACTGTTGACAATAACATATCATGGCATATGCGTCAAGAAACGTGGACTTGACTTGGGTTATATACACGGAAATTAAATTACCGAATTCGTAATACCATAATAAATTTTTTATATACAAAGGGTCGTTTTGCATAATTTTACTTTTCTCTATCTTTTTTATAAATTGATTAATTTTAGAAATTGTGTCTCTAATCTCTCAAGTCATATACCACGTAAATGTGAACTAAAATCTTTAACACAAAACGTACTTAGCGTGTAAAAAAATAATAAGTATGCACAGATGTTTAGATGCTAAAAATCAGGCCATCAAAAATTAAAATCTTTTTATTACATTACGCATCAGTAATTCGAGGAAATAATGGATAACTTAATAACTTACATACTCGCATTAATGCATTAAGTACAAGAATGAGGTGTTGAATAAGTTAAAAAAAATAATTAATTATATACCATTGTAATTTAACGGTTACTCTGCACGATTTTCTATGGAGAAACTGCTGGTTAAAATAATTATTTTATTTACCTCCGATATGACAAATTAGCACAGATAATAAGAATTATAGATTAACCTTTTGAGTTCAAAGAACGCTGAAAATTATTCGTTTATATAAAACATCATTTTCAAGTTTTATAAAAAAATTTTGATTTTAAATTACTATTTTGATCAAGTAAAACAAGTGCTTGAAAGCGGGCATGTAAGAAGTCGGAATAATCGACGTGCGTGCATGAGAAGATGTATGAATGTGGAGGAAGCAAGAGAAGTATGCCAGGACAGAATGGTGTGGCTTTCTATCCTCTCTGCCTACCCCTTCGGGGAAATGGCGTGATGGTTAGCTAGTTAGTTTTAGTTTTGATTTTTCGAACACTGCATTTATTATATTTACCTTTCTTCTGATAGAACTAAAGTAAATATTGGTTCAAAATATATGTTTGCATATATTAATAAACTATCTCGGTATGAATTTTATTTTATGAACGTTATTTACCCCTAAAACGGAATTTTGCAGTGGTTTAAATATACAAAATATACGTTTTTAAAATACTTTTGTTCGATTGTAATTTATTTATTTTTTGAATGCAAATCATAAATCATGTAATATTTGTTCCAGTCCTTTGTGTCTTTGTTGTCACGTGTCATATAAATATATTTTTTAAGAATGTTCTCCCAGATGCAACAAGTTAAAACACTCGCATTCGCTAATGCTTTGTGAAATTTTCTAGGCAAATACATTACTCTACTTGACTAATATTAAACCCGGTTAGGAATATAACACATTATAAATAATATGGAATACTACATATCTATGCACACTGTATGGTAGATACAGAATATCTCACAAACAGATGTGGGAGAGACTATCAACTTTTCGTTAAGTAAACAAATATAGGTACTACTATTACTACTACTTACCCTTATCCACACCTAATGGTGCATAGGGCATTGCATTTGTACACCAAGTGCAGTGTATCTTGATTTAAATATTAAGGAGCATTTTCTCAAAGCGATACGTTTAATCAATAATTCCCAAAGTGGAATGAAATGACTATGTCAATTCAAATAAGAGAAATTTTGCGCAGTGTTTTTCCTAATTTTTTAATGTACTTATGTATAAAGAGCAAATAATTTTAGTATACCCGAGAAAAGCCAGGCACCAAAGAGACCGATCTTCATACTTATAATCAATTAATACTCGAAATGCAAATTTATGTTGATAGTTATAATTTTTGTTTCTCGTTGTCTTTTAATTAGCTCTGGGTATGTTGGTACAGTGGTATTTATCGACCCCAGTAGCTCAATCACAGATAACTATCGACGTAGTTAAAAACGTGCTAATCACGTGCTAACGCTAACGATTTGAGCGATCACAATGACATACCGTTCAATACCGCGATCGCCGAGCCGAGCATTGACGATCTGAGCCGAGCGGAGCCGATTCACGCGATATCGCGGCCGTACGTCAAACGTCAAATCATCGCGCTTATCGGATTTTTTATTATGTCGACTGCTTTTCTCAATATTTGGCTTGCCGAAAACCGGCTAAATGAAATACGGCACTCGAGAAAGATTGAATGAAGATATATGTGCGAATAAGATATATCTCGGGAAATGGCTCGCGACTAGAAGCGCTCGGTTAATAATCCCGATCGATAACTTTCAACGCGTGTTCCATTGTGTTCCATTGTGAGCGAAAACGTTAAACATCCATGGGTAAGAAATCGTTATCACGTCGCTTATTACCGAGTCGGTAGTGATCTGTGATCGAGCAACAGACTTGTGTCTAGGGACACTCTAAGTGGTCCATGTCAGCGGGCAAAAAAGAGGGGACCACTTTGGGAATCACTTCTCTAAACCCTAGCAGATACGAGAAATTAATGTGAAAACGCATTGTATAGGTAAACTCACTCTAAACATCTAAACAAAAGAATCCAAGTAGCGACGTTATGGGCGTTACTTTATTATAAGTATCATTATTTACTATTAAGATGAGAAAAATGGCTTTCCCATTGAAATATGCATCTATGTATATCCACCGTAATTGTGTGCTTGGCTGTTTTCTATCGGGAACGATTTCAAATTAAACACATTTAGACAAGGAACACACTAAACATCTCTTTACTGTTTTTCTATTCACACTAGAAGTCTTTACGAAAGATAAAAGATTCGTTGTAGATCAATTGCTCTATATGTTTTTGGTACTTAACGTTGAAATATAGATTACTAATATAATGTGGGTTTGTAGAGTACTTAGAAATTGTTTACAAAATAAAAAATGATGTATTATGTGAATTTAAATATATATCGACGCCTCCTACGTATAATATCGAAACCCACAAATCGTCGATTTTTTAGTTTTTGGTGGATTTCGTCTGTATTTAACTATATCTTTAATTCTACGAAAACAAAAATTTTTTTTTGCCAATAATAAGGGCTTTTTTGGGGCGTAATTTGTCGTATCTACAACCAATGCATATGAACGAAAATATTTTCAAATGCTCCTCCTGTAAAATCGCATTTTGTGGGTTACGATATTATACGTAGGAGGCGTCGATATCAGCATTAAAATAAAGCGCATCAAAATATTATTAATTTACGTTCACGAGTTATTTAGTCAGCGGCTTTAATCAAGTGTTGTTGTTACATGAAAGCTTAGAGTATTCGAGGGTTACCAAATTGATGATTTATTAAGGATTCCCACATTTGTGATAAAGTTTCTTTACTATGAAAAAATGACCATATTTTTATGCATCCAGGTCACCCATATTTCGCTAAAAATAACCAACTCTCATAAAATAACCAACTCATAAATTACGGAGTTGATTACATTCGTTCAAAAGAATCCAAAGATGGTAATCTTCCATCCGCGTTTCTCTCCACCGCATACTGCGCAAATTATGTGACGAAAAAACTCATTTCAATGTGACACCTAAAAATTTGGCGTAGAAAGTCTAAACCAGAAGGTCGCGTGAAAAAATCTGATCTAATTTGAAGTAATTGTTCTGTCATATCTAGGCATTGTTGTGGTTACGGTAGTGAACCTCTGTTTAAATTTGAATTTGCTTGATTGTGTGGTGGCTTCAGATATTTTTGCATTTTATTGTTATTTTGCGAGGACATTTTTCTGTCATGACGCGTTCTTACGACATCCAGGAAGCTTTGGTCATAAACATTGTGATTATTTTTATATTTTTGTGAAGAAAAATCATCGTCTGAGATGTTTTCTGTCTATCATTGTTTCCGTTTACCCCGTTTTTTTGTTTTAATTTAGTAATTATAGTACCAACTTAGCATGATAATAAACTATATTTTAAGAAACTACTACTATTTTCTCTTATCCGCACCCAATGGTGCATAGGGCACTGCATTGGTACACCAAGTGCAGTGTGTCTTGATCATTTTTTATTACATGAAGGCAAGATGATCAGTCTTACGCTTCAGTACCAGTCCAAGGTATCACACATGAAATATTTATATGAAAATCTCATGTAAATAAATATTTCATGTTGACCCCCTACGGGAATCGAACCCGCGACCTCAGGCACGGTAGCAAATGCGCTACCACTATGCTACGAGGCGGATTTTAAGAAAAGAACATCCTAATTTAGTAAAACTATCTCAGTGGTCAATATAATTTTATCGGTATAAAATCTATAAAATCTTAGTCATTGAATGGTCGTATGCTTAAAAAATTAAATCATACAAATAAACGCTGGAAAAGACGCTGGATTTACACCTCATTAGCTTTGGGTTCTATTCCAAGTGGGATCACAATTTTTTTTACTATCAAGCATGAGTGTTTTATATTATTCCTATTTGTTAACTGACTTCTTTGCCTCTTGTGGTGTTTTAAATTAAAAGATTTATCTACCCAAGCACATTTTATCAAAAAGCATTTAAAAATAATGAACTTGTCATAAAGTAGACTTGTAACTTAATGTCGGTATTGGATAGTAGATTATAATTGTTAAGTTATTAGGAGAGATGAGAAGAAACGTTAGTGCAGTAGTGAAGAGAACTGACTAAGCTATTATATTGTTGAGATAATAATGATGATGACGATGTTATAAATCATTTTACTATATCCTATTAAACTACATTTAGTGATGCATCACTTTCCGTGAGAAAACCTGCTTAGATATCTCAAATAATGTTGTAATTCAAATGGACATTTCAATCAGTGTATATTACATGGTGAATTCATGTCAGATTTTAGGATTAAAATAACATCTTACATGAATTACTACATTAATTGAGTTGTACTATAAACAACATCTAAATCAGTTATTCGATTTTTCATATGCCTACTTTCCAGTTTTAAAAATCTGTTTGCATATGGATATTATATTATGTATGGTATAATGGGAAGTATGTTTACAAGAGACGGAAATGTGGATAAGGACATTGAGAGAAGGGTTAGTGCCGGAAACAGAGTTAATGGTGCCTTTAAATCGATAGTGGCAAATAAGAACTTATCGAAGGAAGCAAAATTGGCAGTACACAACGGAGTTCTGGTACCAACCCTTATGTATGAAGCGTGGTGTTGAAAAAAGAAGGATGAAAGTAGACTGAATGCTGTTGAAATGCGATCTCTCAGGCGAATGTGTGGTAAAACTATGTATGATAGGTGAATCACTAATGTTGAAATTAGAGCAGAATGCAAGGCTAAGATAAGCATTATCGACAAAATTAAGAAAGGGCTTTTACGATGGTTTGGTCATGTGGAGCGAATGAGTGATGAAAGAACGGCTAAAAGAAGTTTAAATGCAAGTGTGCCTGGATGTAGAAGTCGAGCAAGGCCGAGAAAGACATGGCATGACCAAGTACGACAAGTAGGTACTTGAAAGTGGACATGTGAAAAGTCGGAATAATCGGCGTATGTGCATGAGAAGATGTATGAATGTAGAGGAAGCAAAGGAAGTATGTCAGGACAGAGTGGTATAGCGTTCTATCCTCTCTGCCTACCCCTACGGGGAAATGGCGTGATGATTAGTTAGTTAGTTAGTTAAGATTTGGT
Organism: Micrasema minimum; assembly: GCA_022494985.1. Classification (NCBI taxonomy): domain Eukaryota; kingdom Metazoa; phylum Arthropoda; class Insecta; order Trichoptera; family Brachycentridae; genus Micrasema; species Micrasema minimum. The sequence continues at coordinate 38,952 of JAGVSP010000215.1, read as the reverse complement.
ATTGCAGGTGTTGTGAGTTGTGATTAACAAAATGAAATTGCATAGTGAATTCAAATTAAAATTTTATGCAACACGTATTTTTCACTGTTAGTTAAATAAATGTATGAACAAATATAAAAAATATGTTATGAAAAATAAAAAATATTTATTTTTGGCTGCAATCCCTTTTTAAATCGTATTCTGAAGAAGGTGCTAAGAATTACACAAAATGTAAACCCATTTAGAAAGCAATCGATAGGTAAATTTGTTTTTTATTTCTTCAGTAAAAATGTTAAGATGCTATAAAATTGTATCACCATACTAAAACGAACACGATCAAATTGTATCACGCGATTTCCTTTATTATTGAAGCAGATAAGCAATAATTGAAAAGGAAGTCAGTTTAATAATTATTATATCACGCAAAACCACGTTACTTTACGACTTAGGCGTGTTATGATATTATTCTATTTGATAAAAAGAACTTCGCTTTCAAATTTGGTATTACCTAAAATAAATCCACTCAGGTGGATTATCATGGTATTAAAACAATTTGCTTAATTAGAAACTATTGCTTTAACAATTTATTAGATTAATTTTCGTGTGTACCTTGGGTCAAATTGTCAACAGTGGACGACCAGGACGCCGAGAACCTAATGCCTTGTAAAATAGGCAAGCATGGCTAAGGCTCTAGGGAGGCATACGTAGGATATGGCCTAGCCAGCCGAAACGCCTTCGCCGGATGACAGTAGATACTAAGGGTTGCTGTGTCCGTTCTCCGTTGCCTCACTGCTTTGTTCCTTACAAAGTCAAACCACCGCACACCTAATATTCTTCTAAGACACCCGTTGACCATTCGTCGGCAGTTTGTGTCAGAGCTGCGGGACGTGGACTGGTGGATTATCATGGTGTTGAAACAATTTGAGTTCAAATTCAATGCTTAGAATATATTCAGAACACAGCCAACTTTTTTATCGATATCACAACTATAACATTCAGCATTACTTTTGAAATGAACCCTCGTGAAGGGTAATAAATATTAACTAGTAGCAAGGGTAGCGAGACATCAAGGGTTTGTCTTATACCCATATATGAGATATTAACATGTCATAACGATAAATAGAAAATAGTTTGCGAAGTAATAATAGCTTTCTCTTGATATTTTTAGGGACATTACTCTGTTTATACTTTTCATTAGGTATTAGAAGATTAAATAGTTTCTCTCCAAATCTTCCTAGATGGTTTATAAAACACTGTAATCATTTTTGCATATAAAAAATACCAATTTTATACGTACATCACAACATATTTGGTACATACTTAACTTTCCACAAAATTATTTTTATTTTATTAGATGATGAGAACACATGAATAGTTATATACTTTGAAATATAATTAAACAAATGTTTGTTTTTTTATTAAACCTATGTCTGTTGAATTCTTGACTTAGAAATAAAGCACGCTATATTGTTTTACATGGGTACAAATACGAATGTATTTTTTACAATAATTATAGTGTTATAACAACTGTAGAATTCTTTCATTAGGTTTTTATTTGAGATATCAGTGTTAAGTCTTTTACCACTTTCCCTTCTAAAAAAATATATCTAAAACTTTTATAGGTTAGTCAATATATCAACGCAAATAAAATGTACATTTATTAAGAGAATAGAGAAATTTACTCTAAAGGTTAACGAGTATATTATATATTTACTTGCAGATGGAACACAATAGTACTTAACTCGTGATTCTCCCAAGTTTAACTTTACGATTAGATCAGTAACCGATAGACTAAATCCGAAAGATTTGCCTACGTTATTCTGTCCTACTAACAGTTAGTTTGCGGTTAAACGACTAGTTAAAGAATAGATCAAAGCCATTTGGATGCAAAACTCACAAAATAGATTCAAAGGAGAAATGACAGAGATCGTTATTTGTAAATGTGTACACATAGGAATATTAGTAGGTTGTACACTGCAGCACGCAAAATCTCACTTTGTCTATGATAGCCAATATCCAATTTGCTTGGCTGTAAATACAGTGCAAAACGTTTTAGTAAATGAAATTGTTTTACTCAGTTTAAAATAATTATTTCATCATAAAAAATCTTTTGCGCTATATCTTTACTAACGTTATACACAGATTTTTCAATAGTATCTGTGCCATTTTTGCTGTAGATAAATGGGTTGATTATAGGCCATGATATTTCTCAGTAAAACGAAACTGTTAAAAGTGTTCGCGAAAGCACAGTTAAAATATCTAAAAATTGTTACTTACTGTTATTAATTTCTAGGGAGGTCTTGCCCATTTTTTTTTGCAAAGAAGCTTTTAGTTTTCTATGTTGCCGTAACCATTTATGTTACCGGAACACTTTTAAATACAAGGAGTTTCATTGTTTCAATAACACTCTTTTATTCAAGTTTATATGGATACGTGTTGCGTCTAATGTAAAGAATTCGTTAGTTTAAATTTAGTTTTATAGTTCATTGTTATATTTATTTTTAATTTATTCAATTTACTCGAGCCTTTTGTCAGTACTCGAGCCTTTTGTCAGTACAAAGTATTACAGATAATCGTTTTGTTTGAACGTAAACTTTCGCAAGCAGCTTACGCAAACAAATTCGCGACTTGGAGTATTTGTGTCATCCACATATACTCGATATTCGGAGCTGAGGCAATAGATCTTCCGGTAATTACGGATGAATTACTGGCCATAGTAAAAATAAACTATAATAAAGAAGGTAGTAAACATCATAATTTAACAGAAAACTTACTTAGCTAATTATTACTGAAACTTGATTTGAATATGAACAGAATGATATAGAAAACAATGAAAAAATGTACTGTCTAAAACTGGAAGTTATTGAACAAAGTTGTTATTGGTTTACATATGTAATTTTCTTGAAACAATTATTAAGAGCATACTCCACCACGTGACTAGCGGCCGCTTTCCTATACAAACGTATTCCTCGATTTTCTCACTGGAATTTAACATTAGAGTAATTCTTTTTTTACACATTTTAGAACACGCATCTGTAGCTCGATCACAGATCACTATCGACGCGGTAATAAGCGACGTGATAACGATTTCTTACCATGGATGTTTAACGTTTTCGCGATCACAATGGAACACACGTTAAAAGTTATCGATCGGGATTGTTAAACGAACTCATCTAGTCGCGAGCCATTTCCCGAGATATATCTTATTCGCACATATCTTCATTCAATCTTTCTCGAGTGCCGTATTTCATTTAGCCGGCGTTCGGCAAGCCAAATATTGAGAAAAGCAGTCGACATAATAAACAATCCGACACGCACGTTGACTTTCTTGATTTGACGTTTGACGTTTAGCCGCGATATTTATTATCATCTATGGTGCTCGGCAACGCAAACGTGCTATGAACGTATGTTCATTGTGATCGGTCAAATGGTTAGCGTTAGCACGTGGTTAGCACCTTTTTCACTACGTCGATAGTTATCTGTGATTGAGCTCCTGGTCGATATCACAAATGTGTTATCGTATACTCTTAAGCTTAAAAAAAAAATACAAAATATCGATGCTCAGGTATTTTATCTATCACAGTCACATATGACGATTGCCAATGAAAATTACAAATCTCGGGTCAATATTATTTACAGTGCTAACTACAATAATATTTTTTTATTGTACAAGTAAGTAATTTAGTTAAATATTTTGGAAGTCATCTGCGGCCCGAGACTGGGCCACTTAGAATTATAATATGTACTTTTGCAGCAGTTGTGTGATGTATGCACCGACACACTTACAAATAACAAATCAAAAAAATTTAGATACAGATCTAATTAATATAATATTACTGTGAAGTGATCTAGATGTGAACTATTGATTGTTTTTTATAAGCGTAATACTGTACCGATTTGCATGCATTATTGTAAATGCAGGGTTAACCATTAAGTGGTAGCGCTAAAGCATCCATCTACATCTAAAACAATCCAACAGGGTTATAAAAAAATGACTCATGAAAATTTATTCTCGTAGATGTTTTTTTCTCGAATTCTGCATTCTTAACTAAATTGGTATGATACATATTTTTAAACGTTTATTGTGCTCTTTGATATTATCTAACGTAAACAAAGTATTTTATTATAATAATGTGTGGGTGCGGATTTTTCTTTTAAAAATGAAGTGCCCATTGTGGCGCTCGATTTTCTAAAAGCGGGCATTTTAGTAGGTAGGTAGGTACCTACGTAATTTATTTACGTAACTAGAAAAGTAGTAACAATAATATCGATAGTTTACTAAGTACTTATTGTAATAATTAGTTCTGAAATTATTTCTGTATTTGTATGTTTTGTGTATAAATAATTTTAACGATAGGACAAGCAAGGAACCCGATTTAGTTATATTAAATGACTATTGTTTTGTTGCTATTTTATGAAATGAGCCGTTTTTATGAAAAAAATATTTCAAGGGCGCTTTACGTGAATAGATGCGTATAAATTGGGTAGGTATTTTACAAAACTATGATTTTATATTAACATTTATTTAAGGGCATTGGTTTAATGTATTATCTGCATACAAATTATGTTTGAAAAAATTCATACTTCGATGTTAATCAGAAAATCATGCTGGTATAAAATCTTCCATTTTGAAATTGCATTAAAACGCACTTCAAATCCTAGTTTAAAAAAAAAACGAATTACTAATTTGCTAACGTCATACCCACACATTATTTAAATAATTACAAGATTATTTTAATACATACATATTTAAAGTGATTTCTCTACTCGATAACTTAACATACGGCCAATGTTTCCAATTTATAATTGAAACTTCTCTTAAAAACAGTGACTAGAAATATTCAAGTAGATCACCGTAGGTACCTTCTTTTTATTAATTAAAAAAAACCGGATGTAGTCACAGATATATCAGTTTCCTGTTATTTTCTAATCATTTACTGGACTAGAACATATCCGATTGATTGGTATGCGTCAAAAACAGAAGCCGATACGTTAGATAAAGGTTTCGATTTAGCTAAACTAAATTAGTTACGAAAAATATAACTTTCTCTGAAGCTGATTTTGGTGTTCAAATGAACTCGTTTATAGACAGGTTCAGATATTGTCTTAAATATTATTAACAAAAAAAAGAAAACAAAATACGATTTTATTAAACTAGTTTATTGTGCGATGAAATGGTTGTGATATAGGTGTACTATTATTTTTTCTTTATGGCATCTACTGTCATCCGGCGAAGGCGTTTCGGCTGACTAGGCCATATACTAAGTATGCCTCCCGAAAACCTTTTCCATGCTTGCCTATTTTACAAGGCATCATGTTCTCGGCTTCCTGGTCGTCCATTGTTGACAATTCGTCGGCAGTTTGCGACAGAGCTGCGGGACGTGATCTTGACTTAGAAGGATGCAAGGGAGTTGGCGGCCGATCGCTTGGCCTGGAGGCAGTTTGTGGAATCCATATGCTCCAGATAGGGAGTGGATATGACATGATGATGATGATTTTTTTTTTTCCTTAAATACTTTTTAAGCGACGTTTTAAATTTTAATTCAGAAAGTAATAAATCAATGCCAATGCAGAAAATAATTACACCCTATGTCGAAAGAGAATTGTAAAAAATCCTCTCCTTATAAAATCTTAACATATAAATATCTATATGCTTGGCGTCCGCCTCATAGCATAGTGGTAGCTAATTTGGCTACCGTGCATGAAGTCGTGGGTTCAATACCGTAGGGGTTAACATGTGTTTTTTTTTAAATTAATATTTTTTTCTTAATTAATTTTACAAAAACCTATGACAATAATTAAAAGTACAATATTTACACAACGCTATACCTCACCAATAAAAATGACAAGCTCTTGTGCTGGGTGAGAGATAAATATTTATTTACATGAGATTTTCATATTGATATTTTCTGTGTGATACCTTGGACTGGTACTGAAGCGTAAGACCCTATGCACCATTAGGTGAGGGTACGGGAAAGTAGTTGAAGTAATTATTGTAATTTAATTATTAATATTAATCCCAGTGAGGAAAGATTATCATTACATATATTTAAAAAAATTAAGAATGTAAAAGAATAAATAAATGAAAATAAAATGAAATAAAATGAAATAAAAAAAACTGTTAATTTCATATCTCTTAATGAAAAATTGTATTTTAGATATTACCTACTCAGAGAACCGTAAAAACATTAAATATCGTACTTGAAAGTCAGGCTATATAGCGCAATTACCCTAAATTGTAGGCATGAAAATAACTACACATACCTTAGTTATTTTATTTTCAGGAATATTTTTAAAAAGGTTACTATCCAAACAAAATATTTGTAAAAAATATGATATTCGTAATCATATTTAGGTACCTCTTATTTAAACTTAGTATTTTTTTTTTTTACATATTATAAGTAGGTAGGTAGGTTAGTAGATAGGTTACTATCCAAACAAAATATTTGTAAAAAATATGATATTTGTAATCATATTTAGGTACCTCTTATTTAAACTTAGTAATTATTTTTTTTACATATTATAAGTAGGTAGGTAGGTACCTTTACTTTTTTTAAATAGAAAATAATGTTAGTTTAAAAAAAGACAAAGAAAAATTTTACCTTTTTATCCCCCATTATAATGGTAGTAAAAAAACTCCAAAAGTCACAAAAATCACGTCAACATTATTTTAGAAATGTCTAGAAACACGGCTTAAAAAAGCTCGCAGTGCACAGTCAAAACACCAAGAACACAGTTTCCAAAGCTTTATAAAGCTTTATCGCATAAAGTGCGCAATTGTTTTTAGTTTGATATTACATACAGTCACAAAATCGATACACAATCACAGAAATTAATATAAAAGTGTTGACGTTTTTTTTAATGTAAGGGTTGCACCCGGCGCTTTCTCTTTTCGATGTAATTTTTTTTATCAATGGTTGATATTTCGCGGGCTTTCGCGTATGTGGCGTTCGGTTTTCGAATTTCGAATTTCTCCCGCGCTATGAAAGGTCGCGCCGTGTGAAGCTCTCGCGATGGTATTCAAATAATAATAGAGGCGCGCGACTCGAAGCGGCCGGCTTTATACCCATTGACCCATTTCACTTTACCTGGGCCCCCATACACCACCGGCAAGCGCAGTGGATAAACTGCACTCAATATAGCAGCGCCTATCAAATACAGCCATACCATTGGTTGAGCGTTTAAACTTTAGAAGTGTCATGTTTTGAAAAACAGATCGAAATAGGTATAAAATAAATTCGTATACATATGTTTATATTTTTGCTATACGGGGAACATGGTAAATCTACATAATTATTATTGCGTCGAATAATGACTGAGCAATATTGCTCGCAATAGTAAAACATTGTTCAAAGAAATACAATTTATGTATGTTTATAATATATATATATTTTTTAAACTTAGAATACACCCTTTTTTAACAGTTTACTTTAACTTTTTTTTAATTATAAAGAAATATGTGCAACATTATGATACTTGCACATGTTTCAATTTGTAAATACTATTTTTAACAAAACCTAAGTGGCTTGTGCTTGAAAACAGGAATCAAGTCGTAGCGAAGTAGGGATTTGAACCGAGGATCTCTAGATTCAGAGACGGTAATGATACCACTAGGCCACCACCCGCTCTAATGTAATTGGACGTATTATATATGTTTGACTTTATAATCGACTTTTATTGCACTTGATAGTATAAAATATGAATATATTTGTTTGAAGCGCTCTCCACCGACTAATTTTGTGTAAACGCTCCGTAACATCTTTGTTTTACATAAAATTCTTCTGTTAAGATAAGTTAACCAGTTTTCCATGAATTATTATGTTCTAACCGGAAAACTTATTTTTTAAGGACGATTTATTATTTTTAAAACCCACTAGTTACATGATTTCACACTGTCAGTACAATAAAAATTGTTGTCTGTCAAATATAATCTGTACTGAGTACGGTTTATCGCCGAATTTTTCCACGAATATGCACTCAGGTTCATCTTTTATATACTTCATCACGTATCGCACCTCACGATGTAACCACTTTCTCTCTCCGTCTCGCTCTTTTCCGTACAGATTAGAAAGAAACAACATTACGATCACAACCCCAGCTAAAAGGTTTTGCGAAAATAAGGGATGCCTACCTTGAGATTCTTTTGAGGGATTTTTTACAGGTATACTTCGTAAATACAAAGCCTTTGTCAATTTAAAAATTAACATGCTCGAGTCTATGCGTCTATGGCAAGTTTTTGTTTATTGTAAAAGGATGCAATATTTTTGTATTTTAAATAAATATTTACACTTGGCGCCTCAGCTAGCATAGTGTAGTGGGGCGAAATAACCAGGAGCTCAATCACAGATAACTATCGACGTAGTTAAAAACGTGCTAACCACGTGCTAACGCTAACGATTTGACCGATCACAATGAACATACGTTCATACCACGTTCGCCGTGCCGAGCATTGCCGAGCGTTGCCTCGGCAATTATGTCGACTGCTTTTCTCAATATTTGGCTTGCCGACGCCGGCTAAATGCAATACGGCACTCGAGAAAGATTGAATGAAGATATTTGAGAAGAATATATATCTCGGGAAGGGCTCGAGACTTGGTGCGCTCGTTTAATAATCCCGATCGATAACTTTTAACGCGTGTTCCATTGTGATCGCGAAAACGTTAAACATCCATGGTAAGAAATCGTTATCACGTTGCTTATTACCGCGTCGATAGTAATCTGTGATCGAGCAACAGGACGCTGTATTTTGATCAGACAGTGATGTGTCGGTTTGATCCACGTGCCCTAGGGCCAGTATTATAACAAAATCCAAATATGAAAATATTAAGTTAATGTAGGTAGTGTAAAATATTAAGTTCCTACTTTGTTATTAATATATGAAATGTTAGGGAAAAGTGTATGTAATATCTGTATTAATTTTTTTTATTATATCTAAATTTAGAAGCCGAGGAAGGCCGAGAAAGACATGGCAAAACCAAGTACGACAGGTACTTGAAAGTGGACATGTGAAAAGTCGGAATAATCGGCGTATGTGCATGAAAAGATATATTAATGTAGAGGAAGCAAAGGAAGTATGTCAGGACAGGATGGTATGGCGTTCTATCCTCTCTGCCTACCACCACGGGAAAATGGCGTGATGGTTAGTTAGTAAGTTTAATAAAAAATATAAATTGTTACATTATTATGTAATTTAACTTACGATATTAAAATAAATAAACAAAATTTCAGTAAAAAACAAATGTTCTGAAAGAAAAAAACAGTTCTGAGTATTCCACACCCTAATTCCTTATAAATATGTATAATGTGCACTTTATACGGGCAGAAAACTGTACAGTTTCTTGTGCAGTTTCTTATTCAGAAAACTGTAGGTACTGTCTGTCAAAAGACACGCTAAATGTGCAATTTTTTTCTGCGCAATCGTAAATTATTCTCGTATATTTGCACACAGGAAGTTGTTAATATAGCTAATAATGTACATATATATTATTTGTTTTTTTAACGTTTTTAGAAACATTCAATATATCAACATCCACTTAAACGTTTACACAAAAAACATTAACTGTCAGGTCACCCGAACGTCCTGCAGACCATTCAATATTCCATACAGCTTTCGCTTTATACGGGACAGATTGCAAACTGTACAAGAAAATGTACCACAGTTTTCTGTCCCGTATAAAGTGGGCTCACCGAGAGGCCATTAATCGTTACTTGTTACACTTATGTTTAACTTAACGCGTTGTGTACTAAATCTATGTAAAGAGTAAAAAAAACAGGAGTAATAATTCATAAAAACATTAAACATTTTCAATAAGAGCACCGCTTTGTAATTTAACCCTCAATAACTTATGTCTAATGCTCCTAAAATGTAGTTAAATCATCTTAAAAGCTCCTTATCTGAAAAAGCCTGCCCATTGAAAGCACAAAGCCTTTAATTTACCTAAGCTCTATGTCCCAGACTCGTTTTTTTTTCTCAGGACACAGGGTGGCGTTCATAACTTGTTTTGTAAATCATGTTTTATGATTGTAAGGATGATCTTAAAATTCCTCAGTTTGGCTTGTAATTTGGTGGACGGAATAGAGTAATACTTGTTGAGTTATCTGTGCGGTGCGAGGGCTGGTGGAGGGGGGGGGGGTGGAGAGGGGTGGTATTTAGGGGAATATCTCAGGTAATAATCGGACAGACACGCCGTATTAAAATTCCTAAAGGTTCTCAAAGATTATTCAATTTTAATAACTTAAATGCATATTATGAAAATAATACCAACTTAATTATTGCTGACCACAAGAAAGCGTTTTATACAAGAAAAACTAAAAAGTACAACATTGATACTTATGTATGCTTATAATGACAACTTTTTTTCAATCGTGGATATTACGGAAAATACCTAGAAAAACATTGTTTTGGTATATTACAACATTGAAGAGATAAAATACTTACACATATCATTATTACATTATTGATATCTATCAAAAGTATAGCATTTTTTAAAGTAAATAGGAATGCATTCGTAGATATTATGAGGAAACAGAGAGAAAGAAACAAAATTCAATATAAATAAAAATACAAATATAAAGAAAACATACATTTAAAAATATAAAAGAAACATTCAAAATCTTGTTAAATAAAAATTGATTTGGCTGTATTTATCATTTCTATTAAAAAACACATTTTTATTTAAAATGTCACATTATGATGATGTCACTCGTAAGCGAGTGGAGGTTGTTAAAAAACGCCGCAACTATTATTTTTTTATTATGTATTTATTTGATAGTATCATTAAATCCTTCAATGCTTTGGATGCAATTTCCCTAGTATTAAGTATCCCGGAAACAATTACGCTACAATACATCTTTATTGTATTCTGCAAGTAATGGGAAAATTATTTAAGCTAAGCGAGTGTAACTAAATTGCTAAAATTAATAAAAGTCTCCTATAATATAATAATGATTCATTGGAAATAAATTGCACAATTTTCGATTAATTAATTTAGGTAATAATAGTGACGCTGATGAGAATGCGTAATTTCGCAACAGCGCTTAGTTTTTCAGTATGAAAATTATGTATACCTAAATGTGGCGTGAAATTCAGTAATCGATGGAAAGTTTTTTTTGGTTTGGTAAAATCATTTAGTAATTAAGATAAAAACATCGTAATTAAAGTGTAGCAAAATTAGCATTATTTACTACACGTTCATTTGATTGTTGGTATTTTCTTTTTGGTATTTTATATTCAAGAAATTAACGTATGGATAGTATGGTAGTATGGTAGTACATAATAGGATATATTATGTACTATGTTGTTACATCAATCGATTTTACAAGTATTAATGGTGTTCCATATTTATGAGCATAACTGTCGGCTTAGGGGAATAAACACCGGTCACATCTCACTATGCATAGTTACAAAAAAGGAATAACATAATATATTAATTATAACTTTTTAAATAACTTTTTGAATATACAAACATTAGAAAATAGAAAAATATTAAATGATTTGCTCTTTCTGTTCAAAGTATTAAAATCTTTGTTTAAATTGTTGCCAACTAACAAATTTAATTAGAATACGAGTGCCTGGTCGAGTTACCCATAGTAATGCACTATTTTACTGTAGCCAATCATCGACCAATTACAGTGCAAACTCACCTATACGACAAATGCACGTACTGGCTAACAAGTATACTTACAATATTGATGTTTTCAACACAAATCTAGTGCATTTAGGGAACAGTGTCTGGATGCCATCTCTGGCGGTAATGAATAGCCACCTATTGTGTAATTTTATTGTTTTTTAAGCCCTGTGGGCGTAAAAACAATAAAATAAATAAATATTACGTTAATGGAAAAAAAGGAGATCACTAGATCCCTCCAGGAGACCCTGGAGGGATCTAATGATGTCCACATGCTCCACATAGGAGCGAACGTGGCGAAAGAAGAAAAAAAATAGTCCGACTCCGCGTAATTTCAAATTTAATGAAATCGGTAATTTCAAATTTAATTAAATCGGTATCGGTATTTATTGTAAACTAGCGAAAATCAGAAGGTATCCACTATATGTAGACAATTGAGGGTAAAATATGCAATCACGGTTAAACTCCACTCCACAATATGTCACTCCCATATATGTAGTATGCGACAGTAGAACAATGAGAATCAATTTATTTCAATGTCAGGTGGGCTTTACCGGGATTTTTTAAAACAAAAAGAAACAATGAGCTCTTATTATACACTCCAATATTTGAATTTCGGACTGCTTTCAAACAGTCGTAAATAACTGTGCCAGAAAGCGGGAAACGAGTTGTGCGGGAGTGGCACTCGAACCTAGAGATTCTAATCCGGAGTCCACGAATCTACCACTAGACCACAACCCGTTTGCATCTAGACTTCTTAGTAAAATTGTTGATCGTCCAAGAGGTAAGCTAAAATGACATCGCGTCACTGACACATTCAAAATCCTCTAAATTTGAGTATCACATTATTATTATACTCAAAACGTTGAAGGGCTTTAGTTTGGTGATTAGATATTATTTAGGGAGCTTTCAAAGAAGCACTTTATGGAAGTCGTGAACTTTTAAATGTACGCGATAACACTGTTTATGATTGCGATTGTTTACAATATATTTTTAAAATGTATTTGAATATTTTTTAAAGTTTTTTGTTATGAAGTTCCAAAAGAGGATATTGGTTATTTTTTCAAATTAAAAGCTCATTCAAAGACGAATAATAATTCTAGAATATTGTCTTTGTTTAGGAATTGTAGGTAAAAATATTTTATTTGATTTCTAGGAGTCTAGGCCCTGCAGTGCACTGGCCGTATGTTCTATACAAGATTGAAATTTTGAATACGTTAAAATTTATTGACAAAAATGTTAAGATACACAATTTTATTATTATTATGTAGGTAGGTTCTACAATATTTCGTGTTATTATTTCATTTCGTGTTTTGAAATGTTTCATAGGACTTCCTTGGTTCAATTTTTAAAGCGCTTTTTATTAAAACCCCCCGGAGGAGATTCATAAGGTGGATAATTAATTTGTTAATTTTAGCCATCTTAGCATATTACTAGGTTTTCTTTCAGGGGGAAATTTTATCAAAACAAATCCAGGCTTTAAAAAAAACACTTCTAATTTGGTGACCTCGCCGGAAATCGAACACGAGAACTGTGTTGCGTGAATTTTGCTTCTCAGCCATTAAACCACAGGAGTCAACCCCCTCTCCCATCCATATATTATCCCATCATAAAATACTAAATTTTTGCAGTCTTACCAGGTATTAAACCTGGAACTCTAATCGAAACCACTAGGTATTTTTTTAAAAAATTATTTTATTTTAAAACCACCTCAACAGGCCAGGAAGCCCAATCACAGAGGGAAATAACGTCACAACACCCATGATTGATAAAAATCACTTTTTATTTTTGTTTTATCACCGGAAATCGAACCTGGAACCTCCGTATCGTGAGTCCAGCGTCTTAGCCATTACGCTAGGGAGGCCGCCGCGCCTATTGCTTTTTAAATTTTATATACAGCTTTATTTTTAAAGATTGCGTTATATATATTTGCTAAAAAGCCTCATCTTTAAAATCATAGTTCATCAGGAGACGAAGATATTTTTAGTCACAGTTTGCTATATTTCCCCAACTTATTACGTTTATCAGAAGATACTTTAGTGATTTTTAGTCACAGTTTGCTGTATTTCCCCAACTTATTACGTTTTTACAATGTCATAAAATGTGTCTCCTGAAAAACGATGGTTTTTAATATGCTTTAGAGGCATTTTGGCTCTCAGATACAGAAATAATAAAGATGAAAACGTTTAAAGTTTAAGAAATCTCGACGTATTTTTGGTAGATCTATCAATCTAAATTTGAGAGAACAAGTACTCATCTGTTGATGTTACATAGCACATAGTACCGTGAGAAGTTAGTATATCTGTAATAATATAATAAAGTACCACAAGATGGTCTAGTATAATGACTCCTTTGTAAAGATCTTGATAATTCGTTCTTAATCAAGAGCATACTAAATTGTATCGTCTTCTTTCACTCGGTCATTATTCTAAAATTAATCTAAAAAAACATTTGTTTCGAAGAGAAAACCGCACTATTGCAAAATCTGAATTTCGTTTGTTATTTTATATAAATATGTATTTGAATATAATTTCCTCGTCCTTTCCCTTATCCTCACCTAATGGTACATTGGGCTATGTATTGGTACACCAATATAAATTAAATATATAATCTGTAAGTCTTTATAATTCTAATAAGTTTTTCATCGGTTGGTATAGGTCGCGTCATGTAAAAAAAACGCTGGCGGTTAAGCTGCGCATTAGCGCATCATTAGGCGATTATCGGTCTTATTTGGTACGCTGGGTGGGCGTGTCGAATGCGCAAACACACCCCCTCCACTTTTTTACAGCGTTCTTTTTACACGATGCTACCTGTATAGTAAGTAAAATACGAATGTATGTAAAAATATTCCTTAGATGTTTTCATGGAATATAGCACTTTTAGTGCTAGAGTATCTAGAACTAATAGATTGCTTAGTGGGGTAGTCCCCGGGGGGACTTGGTGTGCCTCGCACGGGCGGCCCGTCCCGGGCTGTTTGTGTGTGCGTGCGTGTGTGGTCTCAAATTATATCCCATCCCTCAACTCAATTGTATTGTGTCTTTTGTTAGGATAGGATGGTCTTTGGATAGGTATTGTGATAAGGTACGGCAGGGGACGTATGAAATAGTGTCTGCCAGATAGGATGATAGGATGATAGTGTGAGATGCACACACGCGTTCTGTCCCCTCCCCTCTTTTCCCTAATCCCCCCTCCATTGAGACCCTGACCGCGGATGCACGGGTGGATGTCTGGGATGGGGGGCCTGGCGAGGCGGGATACCGGTCTCTACACGGGTGGTTGTAATTACTAATAAATAATCGGGGTAGAAACTAACATCCCTACCACTGTTAATTTGGGCCGACTCTGGTTGGTTTGGGGTGATGGAAACAATGACAATTATAATACATAAGCCGAGACGGTGGTAGGGGTACAATGAAAGCATTTGTTCGCGTACATAATCGTAAATTCATCCGTATTTTTATCACACTAACAATCTTAAAATCGCGGTTTAGCTTGTTGAAAAAATCGGTAGAGTTGGCTGGACTCAAAAAAGACTCAATAGTCTTTAAAGCAGTCTAGGGAAAGGGTGGGGCTTTCATTGTAGCACTTTTAGTGCAAAAATGACATTTTACAAATTAAATCATTTAGCGTCGAAAAAATGTATGAGGATGAACAGTTAACGCGACAATTCATTCTGATATATCATCGAATATTCATCCTAATATTTCATGAATGTTCATTCCGATATCTCATCGAATATTCATCTTAAAATCTCTTCGAATATTTATCCTGGTATCTCATTGAATATTCATCCTACGTCGACGCCGAATGATTTAATCTGCCGTCTAAGAATTATTTATCTTAAACTTGTAGTCATTTATTCGTCATTACCGCAGTACTGTTTAGTTAATATTACTTTTGTACGATTTTACATATACATGCACATCTTTCCAAAAATAAAGTTTATGCTTTGAACTTGAATGTCTGGTATTTGGATAAACTGGAAACTGGAGTATCTAAACGTTGAAGGTTATTGCCTGCTGCCTGCTGCCTGCTGCCTGTTTCAGCAGTAATGTGTTTATCACGAATTTTGAATGTACCAACTGTTACACACAGAGACGGATTTGCAAAAAAAGTGTTTCTTAAAACGTTACTCATAAATATATATCTTTTATATTTAGATTCGAACGCGCGGTGGCCTAGTGGTCGCAGTCTCTGTGCTTAGAGATCCCTGCTTCAAATCCCAACTCCACCGCGACTTGATTCCTATTTTCAAGCACAAGCCGCTTAGGTTACATTGAAAATAGTACAAATTGAAATATGTGCAATGATTTTTAAAAAATATACTTTAACTGAGTAGAGATTTCAGAGAATAAAAGACACTCGCCTTTGCGCTTTGAAGTTTTTATTTTAAATCGAAAAGGCCGCTTTATAAATTAACCGTGAAAATAGGTTATAAACTTGTCGATTCGCGTCCACGATAACTTTTCTGTTGGTGGATTTTTCCCAGAGTAGGACCGTGGACTATTTCAGTGACAAATAATGCTTGCAAAGCAGTTTATGACCGTTTTAGAATCAGTTTTTTTTCAAAACGAAGGGAGGCCCTTCACAGACGAGCCATGCTTGGAATCAGGCGTGATCACCATCCTCAGTCGTGAAACATGGATAGGAGAGAAAATATTGAATTATAATCCCACTCCAGCACGACTTGATTCCTGCTTTCTGACACAGTTATTTCCGACTATTTGAAAGCAGTCCCTAAACTGAAATATTTGAGTATATCATAAGAACTCAAATGTTTCTTTTTTATCAAAAAAAATTTATATATATTGTAGGTATTTACTATTAGTGACAAAAAAAACTTAATTATTTATCACCTTCTTATCGAACACATAAGATTAAAAAAAAAAAATCATATTACATAATTAAACTACCTGTTTTAGTGGTAATCATTTGAACGATGACTGACAACACGCAAAAAAATTGAAATCGTTGTTAATTGAAAAATATTCAATATTTATTACTCGTAATGCGTTAAGCAATTTCCAAATATAAATAATAAGTTCAAGTAAGAAATTATTGCAGTTTATTTATTGAGGCTCCTTTGCGTCAGAGCCAACTTATGAGTGCCCATCGATGTAGATCCACCCCTGGAATTTTATAGTTGACTAAAACAAGTTCTGGCCGATTGTTTCAAGTTAAAAATTAACACCTCATTTAAAAAGAAAGAACAAATATTACGTTTACAGATTATTTTCCAATCTCAAGCAAAATGGCAGCTTACTACTGCATTACTAATATAATCTTCTTATTATAATTATGTATTTCAAATAAATATTACGTACTGAGCTTTTTCTTTAAAAAAAAATTACGCTATTTAAACTTATGTACATAACCACATAACCACTCGCATGTAAACGACCGTCGGCGATTTGAGTTATAACTACGGGACGCAGACCTGACTCAATTCAGAAGGAGGCACCGGAAGTGGCGGCTGATGGCTTGGCTTGAAGGCAGTTTGTGGAACCCATATTCTCCACATAGGTAGCGAATATAGAATAATGATGACGATGATGTAAACAATATTTTTTATAATGTAGGAAGAGACAGTGAATCAATGATAACAAAAGCAAAATAGAAATAATAAGCTTAAGGCGAAAATATCAAAACCCACATGAAATTATTTGCATATAACTAATTAAAGTTAAATAAAAATACTTGGTACACTTCCACTTTTATTTATTTTGACCAGTTAGCGCTTTCACCCTGTAACGGGCATCTTCATGGAATCATGGAATCATGGAATTCCACCAAGTAATGTCTATAAAAAATGTAAATAAAAAAAAAACTACATGAAGAATATTGTAAATAATTAAATTGTTTAAGAATTCTGCAAGAATTTTTTGAAAGTTGTGTTCAAAAATATGTTGATAGAAATATAATATTTAATACTTATTAACAAGTTGATTAAATCAAATTACAATACTCTTATTCCGACTAAAATATCCAAATTCCTAAATAATTTACTTATTGTTCCGAACTGTAAAAGGATACAATATTGCATCTAAAGCTTGTTGTAAAGTGATTCTCATCTAAAAATAAAGTATGCAAAACAATAATGGTTATTTGATGACAGAAATCAGTAAACGTGAATTGAATAATTCACCAAATTTTCAATTCAACGGTCAATAAATAAAATTATTTACTGCCATTATTACTAGTAAATACTACTAGTAGTACCTGCTTATTAACATTCTAAAACCGCATTCAATTTATTGCGCTCAAATTTCAATTAATTGTGTTTTTATTCTTTTTTGCTATAGTGGAAAAGACTTAAATAAACTAATTCATTGCCGTCAGAGACATGTTGAGTTAACACTTACTAGACAAGCTATTTTAAAGAGATCTGTCAAAATTGTATGTTCCATTAATTTGTATTTTACAGTAAAACAAAGAAAACCATATCTTCCACAGTCTAATATATTTTAATCTTCTCTTTCCCTCTAACAAGTTGAAATTGAGACAATTGTCTAAACCTGGACATGAAAAGGGACGGAAGAAAATAGCTAACTAACTAAGTAACTAACCATCACGCCATTTCCCAGTAGGGGTAGGCAGAAAAGATAGAACGCCATACCACTCTGCCCTGACAGACTTCCTTTACTTCTTCTAAATTCATACATCTTCTCATGCACATACGCCGATTATTCCGACCTTTCACATGTCCACTTTCAAGTACTTGTCGTACTTGGTCATGCCATGTCTTTCTCGGCCTTCCTCGGTTTCTACATCCAGGCACACTTGCATTTAAACTTCTTTTAGCCGTTCTTTCATCACTCATTCGCTCCACATGACCAAACCATCGTAAAAGCCCTTTCTTAATTTTGTCGATAATGCTTATCTCAGCCTTGCACTCTGCTCTAATTTCGACATTTGTACACCTATCATAAATAGTCTTACCACACATTCGCCTGAGAGATGGCATTTCAACAATATTCAGTCTACTTTCATCCTTCTTTTTCCAACACCACGCTTCACCACCATAGGTACATAAGGGTTGGTACCGTAAAATTGCTTTTCTATGAAAATTAATATCATTGACTGCCGTATGTTTTTTTGTGGGTTCGATTAATTATTTACTAACTGACAACAATAATAGTTAACAAATGAGGTCTTAAAGCTTAAAGCGTGTTCACAGGGGGAAAATATAGATAATAACATCGTTTTATTTACGAGTATTTATCCTAAAACCAGAACAATGTTATTATATTATTGTTATTAGCCATTACGCGATTATGCGTAGGTACTTCATATGTGTATTTTCACTATTAATTTTTCACATTCACTATTAAATAACACAACAATAAAACAAACGAAAATAAATGTAAAAAAAATAATTGATATATTTAAGAAACCTCTCTTTGTTAAAAACGTAATTTAAAACTTAAAACTTGATGGCGATATTTTTTAAACAGAGATAAAGAAATATTAGGATTAATTTATAAATTCATTCCCTTATCCGCACCTTATGGTGCACTGCATTAGATAATAGTGTATTTAAATCATAATATTACATGAAGATAAAATGATCAGTCTTACGAATTAGTGCTCATCCAAGGTAGGTATCATACCTACATCAAATACAAAATTTAAAAAACCTTTCATGTTGAACCCCACGGGAATCTTATCCGGAGCCTCGTGCACGGTTTCCCAAGGTAAATGGTTTGAAATATAACAGTTAGCACATTTATCAGACTTTAAAATGCACAAGTAGTGTAATGTATTACAAGTCTACTACGAGTCTTGTAGGAAACCTGGTCAGAATAAACAATTTAGAGAATGTAATGTTCTTACTAATGTAGAAATATATTCTATGCAACATTTCATTAAAATTCCTGTAATGTTTTTAAATGAAAGTTTTTGTGAGAAGAATACATTACTGAAATGTGACAATAGTTTGATTTTTCGAAACATAGGTATTAATAGCAATTACGGAATCCTAAAACAATCCCACCCTGGGTGTTTTTGATGTTGTTTCCCTCTGTTAATGGACCCCCTGGCCTGTTGAGATGGTTAACAATAAAAAAATCTAAGCAACCTTCACTTGTTTGCGTTCCTAACAAATAAATTTTTAAAAGTGATATTCCAAAAATAAATTATTTTTATAATGCGTCGTGTAAATCAAAACAAGGAAACTTAACTAACTAACTAACCATCACGCCATTTCTCCGAAGGGGTAGGCAGAGAGGATAGAACGCAACACCACTCTGTCCTGGCATACTTCTCTTGCTTCCTCCACATTCATACATCTTCTCATGCACGCACGTCGATTATTCCGACTTCTTACATGCCCACTTTCAAGCACTTGTTTTACTTGATCATGCCATGTCTTTCTCGGCCTTCCTCGATTTCTACATTCGGGCACAGTCACATCATATATTTTTTTAGCCGTTCTTTCATCATCCATTCCCTCTACATGACCGAACCATCGTAAAAGACCTTTCTTAATTTTGTCGATAATGCTTGTCTCAGCCTTGCATTCTGCTCTGATTTCAACATTAGTGCACCATACATAGTTATCATACATAGTTTTACCACACATTCGCCTGGGAGATCGCATTTCAACTGCATTCAATCTACTTTCATCCTTATTTTTCCAACTCCATACTTCACTTCCATACATAAGGGTTGGTACCAGAACTCCATGATGAACTTAGCTTAGCTTAGAAAACTTAGCAAAAAATAATTAAAATTATCGTGATCGATAAGATCGCCTTACGTAAGTATTAGTCATAACCCTGATGGACCCATTTGACGGGTTTTTCGGATTTTTTCTGGGTTTAAACATCGACAAATAATATTTTTTCGATGGGCTTAAATAACAAAACTTTGAGCTAGATTAAACTAATAAAAAACATAGTGGTAAACTAAATTGTAATAAACTTAAAGAATATTAGTACATTGTTAATTGAGTATGTGCAATAACTAAATAAATGAATAATATACAAGATACCACCAACAAAAACTGCCTGCCCATATCAATTGATAATAATGATTCAAGGGAGTTATATGTTTTTCCAAAAGAATGTTATTTGTTGAATATTCTTTAATGCTCTACGCTTTATATTAATCTGAGCATCGTTTTTTGACGGAAGCGATATTTACTATTATTGAATCTTTTGTAACAAAATAAAGAGATTTTTGTACCAATATGAAGAAGATCACGATTTGTTTAGTAACACCGACCTTAATTACAAATGGAACAATGTTTTACCTTTGAATTCTGTATTGGTGCAAAGTTTGGTTTTCTCCGGAATTATGAATACTTCATTAGAATAATTGGTCTTGAAACCACTTTAATGGACAAGTGTGAGAGTTGATTGTTCAAGAAGCACTTAAACATCAGACATTTCATGCAAATTCGGAAGCATTTTGTAACGATATGTCATATCCAGAGCTAATATTTGTATTCTGGAAACATTAAATTTAAATATAAATGTCAAAACACCATTCTTCAACATCATAATACAAACCTGAAAAATCAAGCAACAAGAAACATTTATTTTTATTTTTGAAAAAGTGCAATTAATCTAAATACAACATTCTTATGAATAAGCAGAAGTTTATAGTTTTAGTACCTACGACTTTTCATTAGACATGAAATGCGAAACCATTTTCACTTAACTACGTAATCTTAATCCTACATCCCGTTGAGGGACAACGCCTCCTCTAGGAGCAGTCTCTTCCACCGCCTAATGTCCTGGCAGGAGGCAGATGTCCAGTTCTTCGCGGATATTGTTGCCACAACCCCTCTTTGGCCTTTATCTTGGTCCAGTTCTCCGAGGAAGCTGACGCAATGCCATTATTCTTGGGTACCTTTGAGGATGCATTCTTTGGACACGTACGGCCGACTGTAAATGGCTTACCTTCAACTGAACTACGTAATATAGCAATCAAAATCAAAAATAAATTTTCGCGAAAGGGAAATATTACAAAAATTATTCACCAACAAAAAATGTACCGTTTGGGCTACGTTTGTCCCATATTCCACAATGGCTTGGCCATGATAATTGAGTTACGACTGCCGGTGCATCGGAATCGGAATATGTATCAGTAATTGTAAATGCTACCTGACTGGAGACTCCCAAAAGTTAGCATAAATGAAGTGTAAACAGTCTGCCTGAATAGGGTAACCAAGCGTTAGAATTCGTCCTAGGACCACATTCTGAATACATTGAAAGCCTATCCACTTGCAACCGAAGTTTTACCAGATTTAATAAATTCATTGCTTCTCGTTTCATTTTATTTTTCGTCATGTGAAAAGTCGGAGATGTTTGAATGTGAAGGAAGCAAGGGAAGTGTGCCAGGTTAGAGTGGTATATTTATCCTGTCTGCCAACTGCCTCCCCGTGATGGTAAAATAATTATTTAGTTTATTTTATATGTCCTAACAGACATACAATTCTGTACCTAGCTGAGAGCCTAACAGGCTTCATCTTTAACACGTCCGTGATGCTAAAACATCCTGTACATTGCATTAAATTTACTTTGCCATATTTTATCACTTTATTACATGGCGTTAATGTTGCTCAAAAATTCATCATAGAAAAAATCCTTAAAGTCCCCATACAGACACCCACAGAATACATATTCACGAAATTTCAGACAATGACACCTAAACAACTTTACGCCAAAACAATTTTAACTTACATACACTCACTCAATTATTCCCCTACAACCCTGCACCACCCCTACCCTGAAATTGAACCTGCAAACTCCTCCCCAAGAGCCACACGATCCAGAACACAGAAAATATTGAAGCAAGTAAAGACACACACTACTTTTGGTCAGAGGGATTATGTGTATTATTCTGTCAAGCTCTACAACGTGCTCCCTTTGGCCATCAGAACAATAAAACAGGAACTTGTTTTCAAAAAAGCTGTGTCAAATTGGATAGTGGAGGTGGGTAGAGTAGAGATAAACAAAATTATTCAACCAAATAGATAGTCTTCTTTCATAATTTATTTTTACAATCAATTCAAAACACACATGTATGGATCCATTGTATGTTAGTAATTAAAAAATAATACAAATTGTAAAATTAGTCCTCGGCACGGGTTACCCCAGTGAGGACAAATTTAGTATTTTTTAATTTGTACTTTGCAATATGTTTTAAATAAATAAATAAATAAATTAAGTATAAAATAATCCAATAACATTAACCGAAGATAAAACAACATTTGTTGTATATGATTTCATTAAAAGCTAGAGGTTTCCGCTAGTGTAACTATATTTGTGTATTTTATCCGCAGATTATTTAATTTCTTCAACTTATTTACTTTATTTTATAAAAGAAGTAGTAGTCCGGGAACGGAAGCAGCAATCTCCAATAACTGGAGTCGTGAAGTCGCGGCGTTGGCTCTTCTTCTGTCCCACCTGCAGGGTCCCGCCGTCCTGGCAGACTGTCAACGACCATCTTACGGATGTACTCGGCAGAGCTGGTGGCTGCGGGCCTGACGTGAGAGGAGGCGAGAGAGCTGGCTGGCGATAGGTTCTCTTGGAGGGATCTAGTGATGTCCACATGCTCCACATAGGAGCGAACGTAGTCAAAGAAGAAAAAAAGAAGTAGTTTTAGTTATTTTATTGCAGTGCTAAAAAAAGCATACCTTCACAGAGGAAAAGCGATATTTCTTCAACGACTTGTTAATATTTTTCATCAAATTCTCAATAATAATCATAAATTCATTAGGTATACAGGATTAATCGGCACTTGTTTTATCTACGTGCACTTCTAATACTATAACTACTGCTTTTCCTTATCCGCACCCAGTGGTGCATAGGGCACTGCATTGGTACACCAAGTGCAGTGAATCTTTATCATTTGCCACATGAAGGCAAGATATTTATGCTTTTGCAATGAAAATTCCAGAACTTTTATGACAAATATTGGCTATATCAAACATCGAACTACTGGAAAAAGTCCAAAGATATGCTACAAAAATCCCCAAATTATTGAAAAATATGCCATATCACGGTAGATTATTAGCACTAGGACTTACATCATTGGAAGAGCGACGGAAGAGAGGGGATCTAATTGAAACTTACAAGATACTAAACGATTACTATGACTGTCCCTTGCACGAGATGTATAAACTAAATCCCAACACCCAATCTACGGGGCCACAACTGGAAGCTCTATCGTCCCCAATTCCGCCTCAACCCTAAGAAAAACTTCCTTCCTAGTAGGGTGGTTTCAGACTGGAACAAGTTGCCAAGCCTAGTTGTTCACTCCCGCTACGGTCAACCAGTTCAAGAACCGTTAGATGCAGAAGGCAGACAAGAAGCAGTACAAGAGATATAGGCCCACCAGCAAAAGCTGCCTGCCTATTATACAATAATAATAATAATAATAATTTATTTATTTATTTACGGAAAGATCCATTTTAAATACATAGATAAGCATAATAGGGATAACAAGCAGTGAAAATAAGTGACAGAACATTAAATTGGTGAAGCTTAGACAGTTAGAATAAAATGTAGGCACACTCAAGACAGGATCGGGTCTACTTCAGTGAATGTTTAAATCTTGATAGATATAAGTAACAATTCAATGATGATGGGTAAATGAAAATAAAAACAAGTGTTACAAATGGTGACCCTATCCTAATACGCGTACCGTTAAGAGTTATTATTTGCCCCGGCACTTAGGCGAGCGTGACTCCCGCGACATAAGACTTCAGCCTTCCCGAGGAGGAAACGCTACGAAAATCGAAACGCAACGAAAAACCAAGTTTTGCGGAAACGGTCGCCACCATTGTGAACTTGTAGATAATGATAGTTAATATAAGTGATTGGGTTGTGACGAGGCTGTGCTCGGACATAAGCCACATTATCATACAAGCTGGATTATGATAAGTTCCGTGACCCTTACCTCACTGGTAAGCTTTATTGACGTTTGACGTTTGAATTATTGAAAAAAAATCATGGTAATAAATTGAGTTCATTTTATACGAGCCGTGCCGTTCACTCAAAATGCAAAGCTATTCGCAAAAGGAGTGAGCTGTATTTTTCTTTCACAATACTAACGATGAGTGTTTTACAAAATAAACTGCCCCCAAGCCAAGCGATTGGCCGCCAGATCCCGTGCATCCTCCCTTAAGCCCGCTATATACGGGACAGTTTACTACACAGTTTCCTGTGCAGTTTGAAAACTGCCCCGTATAAAGCTAAAACTGGATGAAAAACTGTGCGCTAGTGTCAGATTCTCACTGTGCGCTAGTTCCACACATTTTTTCACACAGTTTCGGCGCGCGCATCACCCGCGGCGATACGACAGTACTATATTCAATAGTATCGGTAATATTACAAATAAACTTTGATAAACCTTTACCATGGCGAATATGAATAATGTAATAAATAATATGAACAGAAATCCTAGATCGAAATTCAAAATATCGAATAACGACTATTTGACTGATGAGTAATGTTGCCAAATCGTAAAATCGGTAGAAGTTCCTAAAGTTATTCATAATATGTTGAATTTATCTGTGCTTATAATTGCATAAAATAAATGCTTTAAAATTAAAATGACTCCAAAATCGATAAATCGGTTGTACATTTTCAGTAAATTCGATAAATCTCGACAAAATCGATAGATCTGCAAAAAATCGAAGGAATAGGCGATGATAGAGATTATTAGTATGGCAACATTTTTGGCAGTCCGACTGTGTATTCTATGGTCCGACTGTGTATTCTACAGACAGTAAACTGTATCGTGTAAAGGTAAAATTCACACCGCGCAGTTTTTATTGGTCAGAAAACGGTACAAGAAACTGTGTAGTTTTCTGAACAAGAAACTGCACAGTTAACTGTCCCGTATAAAGTGGGCTTTAAATCTGACGCAAACTTCCTTTGATGGTGCTTTCTTTTAAAAAAAAAAAAAAGACCGGGCAACGCCGCGCGCTGGGTCAGCTAATTTAAAAGTATACTTTTATGTTTTTCCCCCTATAAAATTATATTAATGTGGTTTGAAGCCTTTGTACTGTCACTTATACCTACATACATGACTAATTTTGAACTGTATTAATTTTAAACGCAGAGCAGTAGATGTAATCTCTAGTATTTATATTATATCATTCCTGTACCGAACGATGCACTTTAATAAATTTTTAAAAATAGCTGTTGACTGCAAACATCCTTCATTTAATTTATTATCAAGCACCTACTTAAAAATTATTACGAAATAGTACATAATATTCTTTAAAAATGCATCTCATTTAACGTAAGGTGTGACTTAAACATAATTTTTAAAAATTACCATACTTATAACTAAAATTTTCACATAGCTGCACTTACGTTGCATAGGGCACTACATTGTACACCAAGTGCTGTGGATATGAATAATTTAAAATAAAGCATTTTATCTTTAGATTACACTAAAAAGTAGGATTAATCATCTTGGCTACGTGTAATAAAAGAAGTCGATCATTGATTGATTGATTTTTTTAAAATTCCATGACATGCCATGCCCATCATTTCAGCACATTATTGAATCTAGTAACACGCTGATGCGGGTTCCCGGGCATTTAGACATCGAAAGTAATGAATGAGGTACTGTGAGTTGTCAAAATGAGCTCCTCGCAATGAACTAAGATCGAAGACCCACAGTCGGAGCACATAAGTAATAGCCTGAGAGGCGATTCTGTAGCGACTATTAAGGATCAAATACTTAGCTAAGGATGTTTGCGATTCTCGATCTAAAATTTGATAGATTCCTTCCGCGAAGGCGAAATTCCTTAAAACTTTCCTTAACGTAAGGCGGTCATTTTACCCGACGCTAACGCTAAGGATCTTGTGCAATTTGGTTTTTAACTAAAATTCAAAAATACATAGGTAAATTTCACATTTTAACGTTTGTAAACATTGTTTGTTACTTTATTCCCAATTTTTTTATTATAAATTACCATCTACGTAAAATACCTAATTACTATGCTTTATGCTTTTGTCAAACTTTGTAATTCAAATGTTAATAAAAGTACCCTTGTAATACCTAATAAAATTGATTTATTGAAGATACTTATTGTACATAGAGTTTACTTATATTAACTATGCATTATTCTTTCATTCTTGATTCCTTGATTGCAACAGTGTTTTGAAGTTTCGAGTACGTTTCGACTGTTATTTCTTACTTCTATGGCTAAAAAAGTAAAACCATAGACAATAAACGCGGTATTGCCAGTAGACAAATATAATATTAAGGATTTATCCTTACCACAAAATGTAAGGATCTTTCCTTATTAACAATTGATCGAGAATCGCGAAATTCTTACGGTCATCTTTCGCAAGGGAAGAAATCCTTACTTAAGGATTCCTTAAAAACGGTAAGGAAAGTTACAGAATCGCGGCTGTCACAACTTTTGACGTTCCGGACATGCGATATGCCGAACTTCATTCCTCATTTTCGCTTTGACGCCATACAAATTCTATCGCAAAGTATCGCTTACTTTAATTGAAAAGATGTGTTTGTAATACGGTCCCTGGCTCAGGGCTCTCGGTGCTCAGCGTCATGCGAGGGCACTGCTGAAAGGATCAGAATGAGCATCTCGTAATCTTCTATTTGTAAGTTCTGCATTCTTGGAGGTTTTCCAATCCGGATGATGTGAAGCACAGACGGTGACGATGTAAGCCGAGATGGTGGTAGGGGTACAATGAAAGCATTTGTTCGCGTACATAATCGTAAATTCATCCGTATTTTTATCACACTAACAATCTTAAAATCGCGGTTTAGCTTGTTGAAAAAATCGGTAGAGTTGGCTGGACTGAAAAAAGACTCAATAGTCTTTAAAGCAGTCTAGGGAAAGGGTGGGGCTTTCATTGTATAATCCGGATGATGTAATGAACCTGGGCTTGGAGGACGAAATGAAAAATTAGCATTGGATGTGGTAGTCCTCATCCTCTGTGCGCCAGGAGGATCAAGACCAAAACAATATATGAACAATAATAGGTCCTCATATTGATTACTGTGCTACAATATTATTTTTGTGCAACAAAGGTCAAATAGAAAAAATACAGATCCAACAAAATAAAGCAATGAGGATAATTCTGAAGCGTAACAGATATTCAAAAATTTAGAAAATGTTGAAAGATCTTGGTATGATATCGGTGAAAGAAAAGATTGATTTAAATAAAATGGTGTTTATTCATAAAATGCTAAATGGTTTATTACCAGATTATTTGATGACAAATGTTCAGTTTAACCGCAACATCCATTATTATAACATTAGAATTAAAATAATTCAAAGACAATCAATAGATCTTTGACATGTACTTAGAACAGCATAATGTACAAAGGATTCAAAAGGTATAATGAACTACCGGAGACTGTCAAAGAAATAAACGGATTAAATGAATTCAGAAGCAACCTTAGTAAAACACTAATGTAATAATAAATATTTACGTAATATATTAGCTGTAAGAATTTTTTTAGTTTTTATAGCTAAATAAAAATGTACAAACAAACAAATAATATTATAATATGCTGATCCACACAGGTCACAGTGATGTCAGAAGTTTAATGTCCTGACGCTTACCCCGCTATAGAAAAGAGAAAAGAATCAATATTCAAATGGTCAATAGCTATCAATTTGAATTTTTTGACAATTATTATTTCAGAAGTAAAATAATTCGGAAAAGAAACATTTCACTAATGAACTTCGGTAATTTTCAAAACTAATTTATAGAGTAGATACCAATGAAGTGCCCTATGCATATTTATTTTGATATCTATTGTTTACCGTTTGTTCAGTTTTATTATATTTATATACTTAATCTCTTTTTATTATAATTTTTTTAAAGTTCTTTTTACAATTTTGATTTTTAATACAATTTTGCATGTTGAATTATTCATGGGAAATATTTTTACTGAATTGTGTACTTTTTAATTATGTAACACTATGTCAAATTTTTCAAATTATATTCATATTCAATTTTATTCAATTATATTCAAATGTACTTTTTTGTAAATATTTCAGTTAGACACGGGGTTATACCTAAATAACTGAAATACAAACATTCTAAACTGTAAAAATATATATGTAATAAAAAAATAAATTAAACAAGTAACTAATATTTACAAATGTAGGGATATTGCCAAAATGTCACCAACGAAATCATCATAAAATTTCAAGTTTGTAATTTGTTTCTTTTACAGATATTTTTATTTTCTTCAGTGACGTCACTCGAGGCCTACGAATGCAAGGAAGATGGGAGGTTTCTGGACATGTCGGTTGACGACTGTACGAGTTATATTCTGTGCACGGAATCCACGTCAGGGGTCAAAATAAAGCTCAACTTTACTTGTCCGGGTTCATCGATATTCAACCCAATCTCTTCAAGCTGCGAATATGGAGGACCGTATACATGCGAAGATTTTAGAGCGAGCAGAGAGGGTTTATTCAGATTAGAAGGCGAGCGTTTCCTAGAAAATGAAAACATCCCCGATCTCCTAATTATACTAGGCGAAGATTTAGCCTTGAGAAGAAATGATACGATGACCGATGCGTATAATTGTACAACGGTGGGTAAATTTCCTGATAATGAGCACGATTCAGAATGTTCAAGATACTACATTTGTGCACAATCGTCCCAAGAGAACCAATTCGCGAAAATTACAATGAGTTGCCCAGTCGGCACAAGATTTGACCCAATTTTGCAATTTTGTAGGAAAGGGTATATTTGCCCATTTTCTAATGCAACAGATGACGTAACTTCGACCACCACAACGAATCCAATAATGACGGAAATTACTACGACAACGCTAAGAACGACAGAAATGCCAACGACTACAATAAGTATGAAAGATTTAACTACTTCAACGACTGAAGGCAAAACAACTGATCTAACAACATCAACTACAGTTGGTCCTACAACAACAACTGATTATACAACTTCAACAACTCTACCAACAACTTCCACCACGGAAAGTAAAACAACTAGTGATTTTACGACTTTAACAACTGTTCCGACAACCTCCACCACTGATTTTACAACTTCAACAACTGTTCCGACAACCTCCACCACCGATTTAACAACTTCAACAACTGTTCCGACAACCTCCACCACCGATTTAACAACTTCAACAACTGTTCCGACAACCTCCACCACCGATTTAACAACTTCAACGACTATTCCGACAACCTCCACAACCGATTTTACAACTTCAACGACTGTTCCGACAACCTCCACTACTGATTTTACAACTTCAACGACTGTTCCAACAACCTCCATCACTGATTTTACAACTTCTACAACTGTTCCGACAACCTCCACCACCGATTTTACAACTTCAACGACTGTTCCGACAACCTCTACCACTGATTTTACAACTTCAACAACTGTTCCGACAACCTCCACCACCGATTTTACAACTTCAACAACTGAGGTCATAACATCTTCTACGGAAAGCAGCACTAAAACTGATTTTACAACTTCAACAACTGATTCCACAACATCTACTACGGAAAGCAGAACAACAGATTTTACGACTTCAACAACTGAGCCAACAACCTCAACTACGGAAAGTAGAACGACAACAGATTTTTCAACTTCAACAACTGAGCCCTCAACATCTACGACGGAAATTAGAACAATGACCGATTTTACAATATCTACAACTGAACCAACAATCTCTACCACGGAAAGTAAAACGACACCAGATTTTACAACAACTGATCGGACAACTTCCACAACGGAAAGTAAAACTGATTTTACAACTTCGACGTCTGAGCCGACAACATCCACGACGGAAGGCAAAACAACAACTGATTTAAAATCATCAACCGTAGAGCAATGGAGCACTGAATTGACAACATCGACCACGGAAAAACAATTAACAACCATGATTACTACTTCAACTGTAGAAGGAAGTTTATCAACAACAGACAGTTCTACTTCTGATGAGACTACATCGACTACTCAACTAACTACAAATGATTTTATAACTTCTACTACAGAAGGTAAAACAACTACTGACTTGTCTACTTTGACGATGGAAGATCAAACAACAACAACCATGAATAGTCTTACAACAATGGATACAACTTCTACAACAGAGTTTGTTTCGTCAACGGATGCAACCACATCTACAACTCAGATATCCTCTACCTCAGAAGGTAAAACAACAACCGATTCGACTACTGAAGGTACTACAATAGATTTAACATCAACTTTAAGTTTTCCAACAACAACAGAAAAAAATATTTTAACAACGGAAAGTTCTTCGACAACAGATGCAACCTTACAACGGAAGGTATAACAACTACAAATGCCCTAACATCATCAATTATAAATGAAGCTTCTTCCACAACGGATCCAACCACATCAACGACTCATGTCATAACATCTGATAAAAATCCGTGGACAACGGAATCTGTATCCTCAACAATACATCAATCAACATCATTGGGTATGACTACAGACACATCAACATTTTTACCAACAACGGAAATAACATCTACAACTTTATACAGGACTCCAACCACAATTCATGAATATTCAACATCTACAGAAAGCGAAAGTATAACTACAGCCATAACATCACCAACATACTCAACTTCAACATCGACAACTTTTATCCCTACTACTGAAATACTGACTTCTGACATAACATCATCAAAAGAAAGTATAACAACAACTACTTTGCCATATTATCCAACCAATAATAGTTTATTAGATGAAACCACCACATTAACAACATTACTAACTACTCCAAGTTATAGTACTTCAACTAACGATTACTCGGAGATGACCAAAACATCTGATGCTACAATGTCAACAGCAAAATTAAGTACGATAAACGATATGACCACATCTACTACAGAGGGAAGTACACATGGTGATACCTCAACAACTGAAGGAAGCACGACAGACGATGTGACCACTTCGACCATAGAGGGTAACACCAGTGATGCTATCTCAACTGTAACATCAACATCAACAACAGTAGAAAGTACAACCAACGATAGGACTTCATCAACAACGGAAGGTAGTACCAGTGATGCAACTACATCAACAACAGAAAGAAGTACACCCAACGACGTTATCACATCAACAACACAAGGAAGTACAATAATTGATAAGACTACATCAACTACAGATGTTGGTACCAGTGATGCTACCTCAACTACGAACAATTTTTTA
The DNA here is from genome assembly GCA_022494985.1 of Micrasema minimum. NCBI lineage: Eukaryota > Metazoa > Arthropoda > Insecta > Trichoptera > Brachycentridae > Micrasema > Micrasema minimum. Next base: position 7,172 of record JAGVSP010000215.1, on the reverse strand, counting down.
ACAACAACAACGGTAGAAAGAACAACCAATGATATGACGACATCAACAACGGAAGGTAGTACCAGTGATGCTACTACATCAACAACAGAAAGAAGCACAACAAACGACGTAATCACATCAACAACACAAGGAAGTACAATAATTGATATGACTACATCAACAACAGAGGTTAGTACCAGTGATGCTACTTCCTCGACTGCAGAAGAAAGTACTACAAATGATGTAACAACATCGACAACAGAGGGTAGTACCAGTGATATTACCTCAACTATAAACTATTTTTCAACATCAACAACAGTAGAAAGTACAACCAACGATATGACTGCATCAACAACGGAAGGTAGTACCAGTGATGCAACTACATCAACAACAGAGGGAAGCACAACAAACGACGTAATCACATCAACAACACAAGGAAGTACAATAATTGATAAGATTACATCAACTACAGATATGGGAACAGTGATGCTACCTCAACTACGAACTATTTTTTTCAACATCAACAACGGTAGAAAGCACAACCAATGATGATATGACGACATCAACAACGGAATGTAGTACCAGTGATGCTTCTACATCAACAACAGAAGGAAGAACAACAAACGACGTAATCACATCAATAACACAAGGAAGTACAATAATTGATATGACTACATCAACAACAGAGGTTAGTACCAGTGATGCTACTTCCTCGACTACAGATGGAAGCACAACCAACCATGTAACCGCATCAACAACAGACGGTTCTACTAGTGATGCTACCTCAACTGTTACATCAACATCAACAGCAGTAGAAAGTACAACCAACGATATGACTGCATCAACAACGGTAGGTAGTACCAGTGATGCTACTACATCAACAACAGAGGGAAGCACAACAAACGACGTAATCACATCAACAACACAAGGAAGTACAAACTAATTGATAAGATCGCATCAACAACAGGTAGAAAGTTGGTTCCAGTGATGCTACCTCAACAACGAATTTTTTTTCAACAACTACTTTCGGTAGAAAGATGGAAGCACAACCAACGATGTAACCTCATCAACAACAGAAGGTTCTACCAGTGATGCTACAACTTACATCAACATCAACAGAGTAGAAGCACAACAAACGACGTAATCACATCAACAACACAAGGAAGTACAATAATTGATATGACTACACATCAACAACAGAGGTTAGTACAAGTGATGCTAATTCACTCGACTACAGATGGAAGCACAACCAACGATGTAACCGCATCCACAACAGACGTTTCTACTAGTGATGCTACTACCTCAACTATTACATCAACATCAACAGCAGTAGAAAGTACAACAAACGATATCACTGCATCAACAACGGAAGGTAGTACCAGTGATGCTACTACATCAACAACAGAGGGAAGCACAACAAACGACGTAATCACATCAACAACACAAGGAAGCACAATAATTGATAAGATTACATCAACTACAGATGTTGGTACCAGTGATGCAGTGATGCTACCTCAACTATAAAACTATTTTTCAAACATCAACAACGGTAGAAAGTACAACCAATGATATGACGACATCAACAACGGAAGGTAGTACCAGTGATGCTACTACATCAACAACAGAAAGAAGCACAACAAACGACGTAATCACATCAACAACACAAGGAAGTACAATAATTGATATGACTACATCAACTACAGAGGTTAGTACCAGTGATGCTACTTCCTCGACTGCAGAAGAAAGTACTACAACAGCAGTGGAAAGTACAACAAACGATGTAACCACTTCGACAACAGAGGGTAGTACCAGTGATGCTACTACATCAACAACAGAGGGAAGCACAACAAACGACGTAATCACATCAACAACACAAGGAAGCACAATAATTGATAAGATTACATCAACTACAGATGTTGGTACCAGTGATGCTACCTCAACTATAAACTATTTTTCAACATCAACAACAGTAGAAAGTTCAACCAACGATATGACTGCATCAACAACGGAAGGTAGTACCAGTGATGCTACTACATCTACAACAGAAGGAAGCACAACAAACGACTTAATCACATCAACAACACAAGGAAGTACAATACTTGATATGACTTCATCAACAACAGAGGTTAGTTACAGTGATGCTACTTCCTCGACTGCAGAAGGAAATACAACAAACGATGTTACCACATCGACAACAGATGGTAGTACCAGTGATGTTACCTCAACTTTGAACTATTTTTTAACATCAACGACAGTAGAAAGTACAACTAATGATAGAACTACATCAACAACGGAAGGTAGAACCAATGATGCTACTACATCAACAACAGAAGGAAGAACAACAAAAGACGTAGTCACATCAACAACACAAGGAAGTACAATAATTGATATGACTTCATCAACAACAGAGGTTGGTACCAGTGATGCTACCTCAACTACGAACTATTTTTTAACATCAACAACGGTAGAAAGCACAACCAATGAAATGACGACATCAACAACGGAAGGTAGAACTAGTGATGCTTCTACATCAACAACAGAAGAAAGAACAACAAACGACGTAATCACATCAACAACACAAGGAAGTATAATAATTGATATGACTACATCAACAACAGAGGTTAGTACCAGTGATGCTACTTTCTCGAATACAGATGGAAGCACAACCAACGATGTAACCGCATCAACAACAGACGGTTCTACTAGTGATGCTACCTCAACTGTTACATCAACATCAACAGCAGTAGAAAGTACGACCAACGATATGACTGCATCAACAACGGAAGGCAGTACCAGTGATGCTTCTACGACAAAAACAGAAGGAAGCACAACAAACGACGTAATCACATATTCTACAGAAGGAGGCACAACAAACGACTTGATCGCATCAACAACACAAGGAAGTATTATAATTGATATGACTACATCAACTACAGAGGTTAGTACCAGTGATGCTACTTCCACGACTACAGATGGAAGTACAACAAACGAAGTAACTGCATCAACAACGGGCCGTAATACTAGTGATGCTACCTCAACTGTCAACTTTTTTTCAATATCAACAACAACAGAAGAAAGTACAACCAATGATATGACTATATCAACAACGGAAGGTTGTACCAGTGATGCCACTACATCAACAACAGAAGGAAGTACGATTAACGATATGACTACAGCAACTACACAAGGTAGTTCCTCAAATGATATGACCATATTGACAACCGATGGTAGCACCAGTTATGCTACCATAACAACAATCCAGGGAAGTACCGGTGATTTTACTACAATAGTTATGAATTATTATTCAACATCAACTACAGAAGGAAGTACGATAAATAATATAACCACATCAAATACAGAAGGCAGTACCAACGATGCTACAGTATCTACTGAATATGTTGATTTAACATCAACAACTACTGAAGATAAAACCATCTCAATAATATTGGAAAGTACTATAAAGGGTTATACGACAGCTAATGATTTCACTACGGACCACAGTTCTTCCGAATCGGAATATGTATCGAAGGCCTATTTTCTACAACCACTGAAACAATAACACCAACAACATTGACACAATTAACATCAACCAACGAATCACCAACATCAAAAACTAGTACCTTATTTACGACTATAAACATATCTTCCACAAAACCCACAAATAAATTTGATACTACATTGGAAATGACTTCAGATATCACTTCAACGACACCAAAATTTTCAACATCTACAAGTATAATAACTTCGGACGTCATTTCAACGACTACATTGCCCAAAACAGAAAGCTTATCATCAACTACATTGACAACCGAACCAGATACAACAACAATTACGACTAAATACGTCACTTCTACTACGGAAAGCCGTTTATCAATAGTCTCCATGGCACAAACAGGATCTATCACAGATCTCAGTTCTACATCAACCACATTAACGACTGATGCAAAAGAAACTACAATTATGACTAAAGATGTAAATTCAACTACTGAAAACCTTTTATCAACAATATCTACAACCCAAGCCGGATCATCTACAGAACATACATCAACCTTATTGCCGACAACTGATACAACAACACTTTTGACAACCACAGAAAGCATTTCATCCACACCATTATCCACAACTGTGTTAGATGCAACCACAAGTGTAACGACTTCGGATGTCACTTCAACCACACTTTTGCCGACCACAGATCTCAATTCTTCATCCACTACATTAACTACTGGTACAAACACAACTCCAATTACGACTAGAGATGTGAGTTCTACTACAGAAAGCCTAATTTCGAGAGTGTCTACGACCCAAGCAGGATCTAGTACAGAACATACATCGACCTTGTTGCCGACAACTGATACAACCACACTTTTGACAACCACAGAAAGCATTTCATCCACACCATTATCCACAACTGTGTTAGATTCAACCACAAGTGTAACGACTTCGGATGTCACTTCAACCACACTTTTGCCGACCACAGATCTCAGTTCTTCATCCACTAGATTAACGACTGATGCAGACATAATGACACAAACAGAATCTAGTACAGAACATACATCAACCTTGTTGCCGACAACTGATACAACCACACTTATGACAACCACAGAAAGCATTTCATCTACACCATTATCCACAACTGTGTTAGATTCAACCACAAGTGTAACGACTTCGGATGTCACTTCGACCACACACTTTTGCCGACCACAGATCTCAGTTCTTCATCCACACCATTAACGACTGATGCAGACATAACGACACAAACAGAATCTAGTACAGAGAACATACATCAACGTTATTGCCGACAACTGATACAACGACACTTTCGACAACCACGGAAAGGATTTCATCAACACCATTATCCACAACTGTGTTAGATTCAACCACAAGTGTAACGACTTCGGATGTCACTTCAACCACACTTTTGCCGACCACAGATCTCAGTTCTTCATCCACACCATTAACGACTGATGCAGACATAACGACACAAACAGAATTTAGTACAGAACATACACCAACGTTATTGCCGACAACCGATACAACCACACTTTTGGCAACCACGGAAAGCATTTCATCTACACCATTATCCACAACTGTGTTAGATTCAACCACAAAGTGTAACGACTTCGGATGTCACTTCGACCACACTTTTGCCGACCACAGATCTCAGTTCTTCATCCACTACATTAACTACTGATACAAACACAACTACAATTACGACTAGAGATGTGAGTTCTACTACAGAAAGCCTAATTTCGACAGTATCTACGACCCAAGCAGGATCTAGTACAGAACATACATCAACTTATGTTGCCGACAACTGATACAACTACACTTTTGACAACGACAGAAAGCATTTCATCCACACCATTATCCACAACTGAGTTAGATTCAACCACAAGTGTAACGACTTCGGATGTCACTTCGACCACACTTTTGCCGACCACAGATCTAGTTCTTCATCCACACCATTAAACGACTGATGCAGACATAACCACACAAACAGAATCTAGTACAGAACATACATCAACGTTATTGCTGACAACTGATACAACCACACTTTTGACAACCACAGAAAGCATTTCATCAACACCATTATCCACAACTGTGTTAGATTCACCCACAAGTGTAACGACTTCAGATGTCACTTCAACCACACTTTTGCCGACCACAGATCTCAGTTCTTCATCCACTACATTAACTACTGATACAAACACTACTACAATTACGACTAGAGATGTGAGTTCTACTACAGAAAGCCTAATTTCGACAGTATCTACGACCCAAGCAGGATCTAGTACAGAACATACATCAACCTTGTTGCCGACAACTGATACAACCACACTTTTGACAACCACAGAAAGCATTTCATCTACACCATTATCCACAACTGTGTTAGATTCAACCACAAGTGTAACGACTTCGGATGTCACTTCAACCACACTTTTGCCGACCACAGATCTCAGTTCTTCATCCACACCATTAACGACTGATGCAGAAATAACGACACAAACAGAATCTAGTACAGAACATACATCAACGTTATTGCCGACAACTGATACAACGACACTTTCGACAACCACGGAAAGCATTTCATCAACACCATTATCCACAACTGTGTTAGATTCATTCAACCACAAGTGTAACGACTTCGGATGTCATTTCATCCACACTTTTGCCGACCACAGATCTCAGTTCTTCATCTTCTACATTAACGACTACTGATACAAACACTACACAATTGCGACCACAGATGTGAGTTCTACTACATTAACGACTAATGCAGACATAACTATGACCCAAACAGAATCTAGTACAGAACATACATCAACCTTTTTGCCGACAACTGATACAACCACACTTTTGACAACCACAGAAAGCATTTCATCCACACCATTATCCACAACTGTGTTAGATTCAACCAAAGTGTAACGACTTCGGATGTCACTTCGACCACACTTTTGCCGACCACAGATCTCAGTTCTTCATCCACTAGAATTAACGACTGATGCAGACATAACGACACAAACAGAATCTAGTACAGAACATACATCAACGTTATTGCCGACAACTGATACAACCACACTTTTGACAACCACGGAAAGCATTTCATCTACACCATTATCCACAACTGTGTTAGATTCAACCACAAGTATAACGACTTCGGATGTCACTTCGAACCACACTTTTGCCGACCACAGATCTCAGTTCTTCATCCACTACATTAACTACTGATACAAACACAACTACATTAATTACGACTAGAGATGTGAGTTCTACTACAGAAAGCCTAATTTCGACAGTTTCTACAAAAGCAGGATCTAGTACAGAACATACATCAACATTGTTGCCGACACAACTGATACAACCACACTTTTGACAACCACAGAAAGCATTTCATCTACACCATTATCCACAACTGTGTTAGATTCAACCACAAGTGTAACGACTTCGGATGTCACTTCAACCACACTTTTGCCGACCACAGATCTAAGTTCTTCATCCACACCATTAACGACTGATGCAGACATAACGACACAAACAGAATCTAGTACAGAACATACATCAACGTTATTGCCGACAACTGATACAACCACACTTTTGACAACCAAGGAAAGCATTTCATCAACACCATTATCCACAACTGTGTTAGATTCAACCACAAGTGTAACGACTTCGGATGTCACTTCGACCACACT